>CAUYTI010044121.1:0-38057 GCA_963575145.1 Galago senegalensis | reverse complement strand
CCTGGGTAGAGTGCTGTGACATCACAACTCACAGCAACCTCCAACTCCTGGGCTCAGGCAAGTCTCCTGCCTCCGCCTCTCAAGTAGCTGGGACCACAGGCACCTGCCACAATGCCTGGCTATTTTTTTGGTTGCAGCCATTATTGTTTTTTGGCGGGCCCAGGCTGGATTTGAACCTGCCACTTTAGGTGTATGTGGCTGCCGCCTTAGCCACTTAAGCCACAGGTGCTGAGCTGGAAAAGGGGAATTTCAAATAAACTTTTTTGGGAAGAGAAGAGAATCTTTCCTCTATAACCTTTGTCCTATCACCTTCCCAGCCCCACCTGCAGTGGTTAAAACTGTAAAGAACAAATCGAAAGGTCAAGATGGCTCCAGAATTTAAATGTAAGAGTCTCAAGAAAGGGAAAAAAAAGTATTCAATGTACTCAGTACAAATATAAAACCAATATATAAACAATTGCATGTCTACACAAATGATAAAACACAAATATAGTCTAGTGGGGAGAAGGGAGAAGGAGAGGAGGAGTGGGGGACGGGGAGGACAGAGGGCAATTGGCGGGATCTTACCTTATGTATACAATGTGAGGGTGTTCAGTATGCCTCCTGTGTGAAGGGTTCAACTACCACTTGAACTTTACCTTGGAAGTGAAAATAACATTAACCTAAAAATCTGTACCCTCATATTAATTTAAAATTAAAAAAGAATTTAAACGTAGAGAAAACTTCTGTGCTCTTGACATTTCTCAAAAGGATGACACATATTTATCTGGGGATGAGGTACCTGTGTGTCTGTCTGGAAACTTTTCTTAAAAACTAGTAAGGAATATCACACAGCCATGTTGTTCACAGGTGAGACATGAGTAGGAATGAATGTTCAGTTCGATCTGGTCTTGACTCTTGGTTCCTTTTGGCATTCTGGGCAACATGTTTGACTAGTCCTTTGCTCTTTACCCTCTTGCTGGTCCTTAAATGGCTGCAACATAATACTATCATGTGAATATACCATGTTTTCTGCATCTCAATGAAGGAAATAGTCATTTCTAAAATGGTACTGTAAAATGCTTTAGTAAATTTAATCCTACTGGGTATCAAAACACAACCCATGGAGGTCAGTATAACCATTTTTTTTTTTTTTTTTTTTAGTCAGAGGCTCAAGCTGTTGCCCTTGGTAGATGGCTGTGGCATCACAGCTCACAGCAACCTCAAACTCTTGGGCTTAAGTGATTCTCTTTCCTCAACCTCTCAAGTAGCTGGGACTATAGGCACCCACCACAATGCTTGGCTATTTTTTGTTGCAGTTGTCATTGTTGTTTAGCTGGCCTGAGCCATGCTCGAACCCACCAACCTCAGTATATATGGCTGGCACCCTTACCCACCTGGCTACAGGCACTGCCCAATATAACCATTTTATTACAATTGTCATAAAATCAGCCATCCAAAGTCAAAGTCAGATAGATAGTAAACAACAGATCCAGGACTCACAGTCCAAGTCCCACATTCTGACCCCACATTAAATTGACATGTATCTTTAAAGCTATCAATTTTTATGCAGGGTTTAGCATGCACTAAATACAGGCCCAGCACATGTTGCATTGGGGTTTCACGAGAGACAGACAGCATCACCACAGGTGCACTCTTGCATCTGGAATTATTATAGTGAAAGAGAGAGACAACTCCTCTGGTGGAAGTGGTGAAGCTTTATTGTTCAAGACCACCTTACATAGTTGGCTGGTCACGTACACAATATTAATTAACAAGCAAAGCATTTATACTATTTTCTAAAGTTAGTTCAACCTTCAGAAAGACACAAAGTTTGAAACCTTGAGACAGCTGCAAAAGGGAGTTTGTCTGACGACTTGAGACTACCAAGAGAGGAGTAAAACCTTGAAGTTACACTATACACTCATTGTATTATAGAAAGCAGATTTATGGCTTCTGTTTCTGGCAACCTGGAGGCCTACGGAGGATAAGAGTTCACTTATCAACCCCTAGGCTGTGTCTCTGCAGAAAGGTTTTTAACCCTTTCTTTGCAGGCTTAACAGCCACATGGCCAGAGTCACTGGGGATGGGTTTTTATGCCCTAATCCCCAGGTCCTGTTCCATGCTGACCAGGGATACCGGGTCATCAACAGAGTTGCCTTCCACAGAAGTCTGTCCACCTGCCTCTGGAGCTTAAAGGGAGCATATAGTCTGTGAAGGAGCACACAGCTGTGGGATTTTACCCCACACTTCTCATCTCAGGCTTCCTTACCACCATCTCCAGAAAACTTAACTAAACTCGAAAATACTCTCCTTCTGAGAGCAGTCCCTCTCTGACATTTGTTTCAAGGCACACCTTGTATTTCTGTTTTGATAGTGTGTCATTGCAATGCATGGGGTATTGGTTTAGTGCCTCATGTGATGTCTGGTTTCCCTGTAGACAGTGAGCTCTGTGAGGGCTGAGGCCAGACCTCACAGGTCCTCCAGCACTGGAAAAAAGGGCTGAACATGACAGTGAGGTCTGAACTTCCCTTTCAAAACTCCTGTTTTCACTTAATAGAGTGGAACTATGTCAGATCTTTCAATAAGCTATAATAAAGCTAGATTTGTTACGGTGTAATATTGAGTAGCAATGAAATAATAAACTTTCAGAGAGTGCCTTATTCTTCTGAGTGCCCTAAAAGATGTATGCAGAGGAACTCATCTAGGCTTAATGGAGGATCTGCCATGAACCAGACCCTGACCAGTAGGAGTGTAAAGAAGGGAGGCAACGAGTGGCCCAGAGCCCAGACAGGAATTTAAAATAACCAAAACCATCATTTAGCAATAGGTGTGAGAAGGGAGTACAGTGGTTCACAGGGGGAAGAGAGAGGTCAGATGACGGAGAAGGAGAAACTATACTGCCCCAAAGGCAACCGCACATCAGAGGAGCAGCTGGTGTCCACAGGTGACAGATGCTGGTGATGATGCAAGCACAGGGGCTGTGCCCGGCTTCCCCAGTGGGGTACGGGTGCCACCCTGCACACAGCTTGAGAGCAGTATTGGTGGGGGCCGCCTTCAGGTGACATCCCTTTCTGCAAGAGTCAGAATTTGGGAAGTAAGAACCCAGAAAACCATTTGTTCTTCACACCCTTAGCTAAAGGGAAGTTAAAGAAAACCATAGCCATATTTGAACAAGCCAGGCAGAAGTATATTCCTCTAATAAGAGTTGCCAGAGGTCTTATTGGAACAAACACCCCAGTTTCTGGGATCAAAGAGGCCCTGAGATGCACGTGGAATACCAAAGCAGGATTCTGTCCATTATTGAGTAAGAATTATTGTGAGATATTAGGGACATGATCCCAATTATATAGAAGATGGGTAAAAGTAGAAAATATATATCTGAAGGAAAGGACAACTGGCATAGATCCATCCCCATCTCTGTAGGGATTTTTTTCTCATTCAGTGCAGTCTGTCTTTAAAAAACATGTTATAGGAAAAATATATTCCACCTTGCTCTCCTTCATAACATTGTCCAGTGACAGTGCTCTTGTGGTGACGCCTGTTCCTGCCTCCTTCCCTTCTCTGGTCACCCAGCCATGGGGCTACGTCACTCAGGGCTCAGTTGAATCAGGGGCCCCTGACAAAAAGCGGCTGATAGAGCCGCACCTTGCTCCACTGGGGCACCCTCAGCACGTCCCGAAGTGGGTTTTCCTCCCCCAGAGGAGGCAGAGCTAGAATTCGCTCTTGCTGCGTTACCAGCCTCTCCTTTAAATCGCTTCATCTCTGATCTTTACTCCAGAAAGTCAAGTTTTCCATCACAGAGAACGGGCCAGAGGTGTTACATTTGGGGAACTTCAGTGTCTGAGGCAGGAAAGCATAGTACCCTGTTTGAAGATTAACCCAGCAACAGCTGGTTTCTGAACGAAGTTAGAGGAAAAGATCACTTAGATTTGGGGGCTAGGAACCAAGCTGTACTTTAATCTGATGTTTTGTGGTGAGGAGTTTTAGACAGAAACTTCCTGTGATGCCCAAGCAAAAGGAGGAAGATACTATGGTCTGAGATAGAGAGGGAATGTTGAAAGACCTTTTAGCAAGTTCCTAAGGGGCATTTTAGAAAATTTTCCAGACTACTACAAACCTAGGCAGGCTAGCACTGTCGAGATGCACAGTGTGCCTCGCTCTGTCATTTTCTCTGCTTAAATCAGAAAATGTATGCGATCTGACAGCTCCATTCTCAAACGCGCCCCTGAAACGGTGCTACACGCCTCACTGCTGACTATCACTGTGTTGCCTTCGAAGCACTCTCCTTGGGAAGCTGCACCATTGCCAGCACCTAGTCCACCCTGCAAAGCAGTTTGGGAACTGTTTTCTCATCAGGGCTGTCATCTCATTACCTTTTATGTCATGGATGTCGTTAAAAGGGCATCTTTTTCCATATTTCTTTCATCTTTAGCATTGGGGTCCAGATCAGGCGAGGAGGGAGGTGTTCCAGTACAGTTATTTGTTGACTGGCTAAAAACTCCCTCATAGGCAGTGCTGTGTGAGCTGGTGCATCGTCCTGTTGCAAGAGCCACACCTTTCTCACGCCAAGATTTTCAGTTCAGATTTTCCTGTTTCTCTATCCATGTTTACCTGGTCTGTGGTTCTCACAGTCAGCCGATGATTTTGATGCACAGTTTGACAAATTTGTGCTGTTTTTGTCCATTCTGCTTATTACTGGCTGCCCTGACACTTTCTCCTCAGAAAAACATTTAATCCATTCGTACGCCACCATTTTCTTTGTGACATTATCCTCATACACCTGGACTAACATGTCCCTGATTTCACTTTCACTCTTGCCAAGTTTAACAAGAAATTTAATGTTTGTTCCTTGTTCCAATCCAAGCTCCAACCAACATTCTCATGATAGCACAAAAAAACACACAGCAGCAATAATGAACACCACTCAGCAAGACACCACCACTCATCAGCACGGCCAGCCTCCCTGCCTGAGTCTGTATTTGAAGGAAGTGTGAACCTCTGGTTTTCTGTCTATACAGGCCAAATGTCTCTTATCTGAAATCCTTGGAACTAAAAGTATTTTGAATTTTGGATTTGTTTGGATTTTATAATATTTGCATGTACATAGTGAGATATCTTAGGGACAGGACCCAAGTCTAAATGCAAAGTTTGTTTTTGTTTTACACACATCTTATACACATAGCCTGAAGGTAGTTTTATACATGATTATAAATTTTGTGCATGAAATAAAGTCTATGCACACTGAACATTTAGGAAGCAAAGTTTATGTTACTACCTCAGCCACCCATTCTGTGGTCCTCTGGCATCACCATGATTCCTGACTCTGAACTTACGTTATCAACAAGCAATCATGCTCTTAAACTTATCCACATGTGAGTATTTAGCAGTAAAAACTATGATATACCATCCATACAGGGAAAAAATAATGTGTCCAAGGTAACCAAGCAGCCAGCAGCAACACCAGAGTACCTGTCTCAGCTCTTAGACGGAGTAGTAAGAAGTAGTGGTGGGTGCTGAGTCTCTACCTAGGTGCTCTGTTTTTATTAAAAGTCTACTGTACACTGTGGGTTTTGGGGGGGGGGGTTAAGTGAAAAGAAAACTCAGAAGCAGTTGGAGACCAGGAATTAGGTGCTCTCATCAGGGTGAGAGGCATGCTGCTGGATGGCTTTTTTTTATGATTCCTCAGAGAGATCTTCCTCATTAACAGTGTTTCTTGTCATACGTATAAGTTTCTCCCTCTGATTTGATAAACTCACACAATTTCTTACTCCATTGTGAATGCACACCACTCTAGTCTCACTTCAACAAGCCCTTCACACATTTTCACCACGTCGTCTGTAGGCGCTTTTCCAAGTGTTCACAGCATCATCATCATCATCACTGTTACCACAGTCACCTTGACTGGGGACTATTTCAGCCCTCTCCACGTTGATCAATGAATGAGCGGCTGGAGCCTCATTATCTGTATAAGAAACTCTTGACATTCACTTGTTGCGGCTTACTCTGGAGGTGTCCTTTTGCCCATGTAAGAAGGTCAGATATCATTCCATTCTCACTTCCCATGCAGAATCCTTCAGAGCGACCTTGTTCATCATCAGCCTGAGGCTGCAGGTTGGACCAGGCATGACAGCTGTATAGTCACTGTGCTCCACACGTCGGCACCAGCACACGACATCCTTCTTGCTGACTCCTTTTAAAACCTTTCTGTTCCCACACTTCTGTTCACTGCTGCTAGCATGCTGTTCAAGAAAGTGTTTTTATATTTACTCTTCATTAATCTGAGAATTCCCTGGTAACACATAGTTGAATTAATGAAGTCACAATTTTTTTTTTGTTTTGAGACAGAGTCTCACTATGTCGCCCTCAGTAGAGTACCATGACATCACAGCTTACAGCTTAAGCAATTCTCTTGCCTCAACCTCCCAAGTAGCTGGGACTACAGGCATCCGCCACAACACCTGGCTATTTTTTGGTTGCAGTTGTTATTGTTGTTTGGCAGGCCCAGACTGGATTCGAACCCGCCAGCTCCGGTGTAGGTGGCTGGCGCCCTTAGCTGCTGAGCTACAGGCACTGAGCCAAGTCACAACATTTTTGATGAGAGTTACAGTTGGAGGGCGAGCAGAACAGTTGCCAAAAAATAACAAAATCTTGCATTTGTCATCCAGTCCTGCTTCCTTGTGGTGAGCACAAGCTACTGGTACAACACTTTTGGGAAACCAATCAGAAAAGATGTCCCCCTTGGCCTGTGTAGTGAAAACACAGCTCGTGCTTACACAGAGGCATACCTGCTGCAGGAGCACAGCCCAGCAGCTGCCTGGTCCTGGGCTCCTTCGCTCCGGTGTGGAATGTCTGCAGTCGATGTCTTTCCAGGGCAGGCATACTAAAGCAGTGACGTTTCATTAGTGTCATGGACTTGTTCCAGCGTCACAATTTCACTACTTTGTGAACAGCAGCTGCTTTATCACCACAAATCTTTAAAAACTTAATGCCATGTTTTTTCTTAAATTTCTGCAACCAGCCTATCAAATTTTCCCAGTCCCCTTCAATTTGCAGTTTATTGGGGTAGATGTTTGCTTGTTTCATGAGCATGCCTTTAAGGGTTATATGTTCACTGCGACACTGACAGAATGACAATTTTGTTTTTAGCTTAGTGCAGTGTGTTTTATTTTTCATTAACTTCTGTTCATCACTTTCAGTGTAGAACTTCAGCATTCTATCCTTCTTTTTCTTCAGGTATCAAATAGAGGTCATTCCGACACCATCCTCTTCTGTAAGACATTTCACGCTTACATCACCACCAGGTTGTCCAACCTTGTGACTTTCTGTGCCAGAGATAAACATAAACGCTTCCTCTTTCTCTTATCACTGTTACCCATAGAGCGATCTGATGGCATTTTTGACATTTTCAACAATATCTTTTTCACCACAGAGCAGAGAATAATAAAACAACAAGTGAGTAAGCACGTAGGTCTTGGCCCTGTGTGGGGGCCCCTGACGAACCTACACCCACCCACACAATACAGCACATGTGCGTGCCCAGAGCATCCAGCCTGCACGTGTCATCTTACTACCTGGGTGGGCTTGCCTAGGGCAATCTGGGTGTTCCTAGAAAGAATATATTGCAGTTGAAGGGCTGGGAGGGTTTTTTTACCCCTGGGGATGAGGAATAAACTGTGTATCTGCATTCTGACTGCCACCTGTCACGAGAGATCAGGTGTGGAATTTTCCACTTGTGAGGCCCCAGCAGCACTCAGGAGTTTTAGATTTTGATGTATTTGGGGGTTGGAATGTTCAACCTATATTTTGTTTACCTGACCACAGGTGTATTTAGGCCTCCATTTTGTCTTTCTGCCACTTGAGCACAGGAGTCGATGTTTCACGTGCAGATAAGCCTTTGACACAGATGGTAGTGAAATGCACTGGTATTGAGTGAGTTGGGTGTCTCTGGGCAGATGGATATCAATCCATACCAGTGATGATTAGTGTCCACCTAACAGAACTGCAGCCGAATCTTCTCTGTGTAGCTGGGGTTTGCTCTAATTCTTATCGTTTGGACTGTGAACCACTGAAACTTCCTGAACAAAGGACAGCAGGGGACATTTAACTAACTTGCAGGGCCCTGGGCCTTGCGTCCTATCCCCTCCTCATCTTTGGCAGCTGATTATTAACCACTGACCTGAGCCCAGGCACTCAGTTTCATTTGTCCATTGATGTTTTGGATGCTTGGGGAAACTTACAGATGCTCTTTCTTAAGAACTGTGCTATCATAGCACTATTGCTACTTAGTAATGTTTTTAGTCTGGTAAAAAATACCAGGTCAATGAGCAGTGGAAAGTCTCTAATCATACTTGTCTTCTCACCCCCCAAAACCGCATGAAGCTCTAAAGCTTTGGCTACTAGGGTGTAATACGTACCTCAGGGAATGAAGAGCCAGTACTGCCAACCTGTGCAGCAGACGATCTTCTGTCAAGACCTGTGAAAAGCAGGGCTCAGTTGTCAAAACCAGTGCCAGGGCGTGTGCAGTTGATTGATCGTGACTGAAGGAGATAAACAGGAGGAAGTCTTGCCTGCAGAAGAAGCTTTCATTCTCACACCAAGACATCGCTTAGGGGATTTAGGATTCAGGCTAGTCATCCCAGACCATCATCCACATCTCCTGGATTCAAAACCAAATTCACAGCCCATAGAGGAAGATCTCAGGCTGAGGCCTGACACGCCTACCTGAACTAGGTTCATGTTTCATTGGATCCAGATTGTGAGTCATGATTTACCAAACTCACAGGTGGCCAGATGTGGATAGCAAATAGGTTTGTTCCCACTGGCTAGGTGCAGAGATACAGCTAGTCCCCAGCTAGGCTTACATATTAAAGGTGACAGAAAGGTGATAGTAAATGTGGCATTTTCCATTCCATTTAAATGTCTTTGAGATCAGGGATGGCATCCCAGTGATGGCTAACAGGCAGAAGGAGGGTAGAGCCATCAACTCCGGACTGAAGTTGTCTCCCCCAAGGACAGGGAAATGACTAGAATAAACATAACAAAAGGTTGCTTGGACCCAAGAGTGGAGAGACCACCTAGATGAGAGGGGATTTTCTTGTGATGAGTATCCAGCCCAATGCTCCAATCTTCCTCCCTGCACAGCCTGATGAAGCTTAGAAAGCAGGGGAGTAGCACTCCCTTTGAAGGTGCTCCTACAGACGGGAAAGTGTGAATTCTGAAAACTGAGTGGCAGAACTGATGTTTCATGTCTGACAGCAGGAGCCTCAGCAGACTATCAAGCAGATGACTCGTGAATGTTCAAAAGATTGCTGTGGTCTGGGACACAAAATGAGCCCTGTTGACACAGGGTGTCATCAAGACGTTTGACAACATCTCGTCCCCTGAAGAGATATGCTGGTGACATGCAGAGTGGATAACGGGACTGGCTGAGGAGCTGATTGACCTCTGGACACTGAGGGGTGTCTCATGAATTCTGGGCTCTGCCTTGATCTGGCCTGTCTGACATTTTATCCATGAAGCCACAGAGGCTCTCTGATGCAATTCAGGCAGGATAAAAGCTGGAGGGAGATGATTAATGGAGTAAACAACAAGGTTAAAATTGAAAATAGTTCATTGTGGTTGGCTGGGAAACAGATGGAATTTAGCAGAGATGCATACGGCCCTACACCTAGAAAGTCAAGGTAGGAGGTAAGAAACTGGCTTCAGAGCACTTTCTATGAAATCCCAGAGGGTGTGTAGCAGGCCCCAGCTTCACTGGCCACACCAGGAGTACCCACACACGTGTGTACCTACTGTGTGCTTATGTGTGTTCTCTGCTGTGATCAAGCTAAGGGCTGAGATGTGGGATGGGCGTGCTGAGATGCCCCTGCCCATCGAGCTGGCTGGACCACACCAACACTGCTGCCCCCAGTCCTGGGCACCATCCTTTGAGATATGCATGTGCATGGGAGAGCATGGAAAGGAAGGGATGGGGCTGAAGTCCAGGACTGCACAGTAGCAGCCTGGCCCATAGCCACAGAGGTCGGGCAAAGCCATCGGCACACAAATGCAGCCTCCAGGAGCCCACGACAGAGGATACTGGGCCCTCTAGTGCACACATTGCCAAAAATGCCAACATTTACAAGAGTATCATCATCTGTGTCATTGCAAGTGTGGTATTTCAACATAAGAGGAAAAATGGGATTCCTGAGGCTGGTCTGGGACCATAAATGTCTTTGTGACACATTCTTAATAGGGAGAATAAGTCCTGAACAAACTTTAGTAGCACTACCTGTCTCGCTTTAGGAAAGTGCAGGAAACCTCTATATTCACAGGGTCGGAATTTGTCCCAAAAAATGCAGGCCTGCTTCTCCCTAGGCCCCTAGACCCTCCTTCCCTCCCTGAGCAGGCTTAGACCCCTCTGCACTCAGCAGCTGCTGCAGCTGTCAGAAGGGTTGGCGCACCCAAGGGCAGTCAGGCCCGGCTCTGTGATACCAGGGGCTGAAAGGCTCTGTCACCATCAGGAATAAAACTTCTAGAATGCAGGTGTGTGCATGTGCATGAAAACCTGACTTTCCTGAGGTTTTCCTCAGGGATCAGATGTGACTCTAAGGAGTGTAGGCCTGCTGGTGACCATGGGCCTGCTTGTGCTGACCTGCTCTGAGGCTGGGTCCTAGCAGTTCACTTGAACCTCAGAAGCCTTATTTCCTTGTCTACAAATGAGAATTATGTAAGATTATGCGTATATATTGTACAGGCATTGAAAAGTTTGTGCCTATGATAATTTTTAAATACAGTAGAACAGTTGATCACCCAAGGGACTGTAACAACTGGTCAACATGTGGAGGTGGGCAACAGAAGGAACTAGTCCTGCTGTACTGATAGGTTTATGTGATTGCTTTCCAGTCTGTGAAAATGAGGTCAATTTAAGAAGCTGGTGAGTGTAGGGAGGTGGTCACCTATGGAGGGTCTACTGTATCGTATTTTACACGAAAGTGAAAAAAAGCATCAGGTTGTTTTTTTTTTAACAGCTTTGACCTTTGCCACAAAGCTCACGTAAAGAACAATTTGGCCCAGCAGGTAGCAATATTGGCAGCTTCCTTGGTCTCTGCTTTGTCCTTTTACAGGTTGCCCGGCTCATGGAGATGGGATTTTCCAGAGGTGATGCTTTGGAAGCCCTGAGAGCGTCAAATAATGACCTCAACGTGGCCACCAACTTCCTGCTGCAGCAATGATGGTCTGAGGCTGACACTGGGACCAGCCCAATGCCGAATGACAGGGGCATGGCCCTGTCACCAAATCAGCCTGGAGGACCAGGCATCTCTGGCACTGACATGCTGATGGGGAGAGGGTGGTCCACCCTGCCCTTGACTCCAAGATCATTACTGTTAAGAGTATCAAATAAGTTTGCCTTTAAATTAGCATGTATTTTCTATCTTTATTTTTGTATTGGGCATTTTCCCTAGTTTGTGGGATCTGAGAATCATCTCTCATTCCTAATGTCTTTAAATGCATTAAAATTGCAGATTTCTGCTGGCGGTTGGTGGGCACTATGGATGGGGAGTTGCTGCTGTGACATGTCATCCACATGCCATCTGAGTGTAATAATTGTGAAGGGGGAGAGGGAGATGTTATTTTGGAGAGGACATGCCAGATCATTCTTTAATCTTTTTTTTTTTCTCAAACTTGTTTTCAAATCTCAGTGGCTGTTCAGTGTCCACACCTCCTCGGGGATGAGGGGGAAGCAGGGAACTGACTCCTAGCTATTCCATCCAGGGAGGCTTTCCCAACTCCTTCTTCCCGCATCTATTAAAAAGTTATAATAATCAAGTGCTGATTGGAGGTTCTGGAGTTCTCCATGAAACTTGGGTTAAGTTTGCTGAGAATATCCAGTTAGCCACTCAGGCTAGGGGAGAAATGGAACAAAGAAAGAGCAGTAGGCTTCTGGAACAAGGTGGGCTGACTAAAGAGCTCATGGTGGGCTCAGCCCTAAAAGAAGAGAGATGGTCTCTTGCCTGTGTCCCCACCGCAGGGCTAACTGCCTGGCCCTCCCACTTGCAGCCAGTCCCTCTGGCAGCAATTTCTCCCAAGACCTGGGCCTTGATCCCATGGTGGCCGCAGTGGCAGGAGGCAGAGCAGACTGTGGAGGATGGGATGCTGGTTGGAGAGGGAAGGCGCAGGACCACTATGAGGATGAAAAGACCCAAAGCAAGTTGACTGTTAGGACGTAAGGAAATCGTGCGCCTGTTATGTTCTGCAAAATGAGCAGCGTTGTATCAAATTGATGCAAATTTAGATGTGTGATACTTAATAAAGTTTTTAACGTGTTTTACTTTGGGGGTTTTTAAATTGGATTTAATCTGAACCAAATTTTGTTCTAGACTGTACATTTACCACCAAAAAAAAAAGTTTGCCAGACTGCTCACCCTTCTTCAGAAGACTTGAGTGCTTTTTTGAAGTAAAGCACCTTTGTTCCTGTTAAGTGGCACTTCCTGTGGAACCTTCTAGGTTAGTGGCATTACCTGCAAAAACCTGGAACCCTGGCTTCACAGAGGCCCTGTTCTCAGGCTGGTCAGGACCATTGGGCTGCTAGAAATGGGGGTTGATGTGACTGTCCAGGAGCTCAGCTGGTCCCAAGCGCAGGGCCCTACTTGAATCTGAGTTCCCCATCTCCCATAAAAGGAACAGCTGATGGTAATACAACATCCCCAGCCACATCCGCTGAGCAAGGCATGTCCAGGTAGCCTGAGAGTATGCTGTGTGAAGGCATGAGCGTCCAGGCCGTGAGGAGGGTCACAATCCTCTCTCTGTGCTCCTTCGTGCAAAGGGACACAGGCAAAGGACAACTTGTATCTAGAAATACCACCACTCCTGTTTCCCTGTTCACCTTCACGCAGCTCCCAGCAGGGCAAAACCAGACCGAGGCAAAGTTCTCATGGGGCAATGTTATAGGGCATGTGCCCTGTCCTTAGTATCACTAATTAGCGGCCTCCATTTGAAATGATCGGCCACAGCAGCTCTTGTGTGCTAATCAGGATCCCTCCTGAGTGTGATTACCGTTACAGATTTTTGTCCTGCCCACAGGACAGTAGTGGTCCAGTGACCCTCTGTCAGAGAGGACAGAGGCCCTAAATGGTGGCATGTGGGAAGATACCCACAGGGTTTTTCTGAGTACTTTCCTTCTCTTTCCCAGTTTCATACAGCCGCCAAGTCCTATTGGCAGCCCAAGGTTTCCACTCTTGTCATTCAATTGTCAGGTCCTTCTCTCTTTTCTTCACCACCCGCAGGGCCACTTCACATACAGGCTGCCCCCTTGCTCCTGGCACGCTTTCTTTAACTTGTTGGGGATCCTATTGCTGACCCAGTCTTGCATCCTACAAATACTGATACAAGCTGTAGCCATCCACAGCAGCACTGGGTATCCAGGAACACCCACACCTGTCAGGACGCAGGAAATCTCAGGCTGGTGGCGTGCCAGAGGAGGATGTCAGTGAGCTGTTTGATTTAGTTCCTGAGATTCAGAAAAAATCATGTAGTCTTTTGATTTTGTGCACATGGTCACAGATTCGGCTTAATTTTCAAGCAAGAAGATTCTAGATTGTGAAAAAAGAAAATAGAAAAATTGTCTACAGTGAATCCTCCTTCTAAAATAGGAAAATCTGCCTCAAAAATTAATTCATAAATGTAGAGTGAGGTTGAGACTAGAAAGGTAAATGTTTTAGGGAAATTGAGCACAAAATTGTGAATTCATTTCAGTGTCATTTAGAATGTTTTCTGGGTCTCTGAGTTTATGTTCCTACAATTATTATTATATTGAAAAGAAAGTATCCAAAACTATACACTTGAGTTTTACCTTAACCAGATGGTTTGTGATGTTCAGTTTACAAGAAATAGAAGGTCATTTTCTTCACAGTTTCCCTGATAACCGTGTTTGTATAAAACAGTGCTTCTCAACCTTTCTAATGCTACGGCCCTTTAATACAGTTCCTATGGTCATGACCCACAGGTTGAGAACCACTAATATAAAAGGATGGGCCAAGAAAACCAAAATCAGCTTTCTGGCTCAAACTAAAATTCATTTCTGAAACTCCAATGTTAACATGTGAAACAACTGCCACACTCACACGAATGTACCACCCTGCTTAGATATGTGTACAGCCCTGCCTGGTGGAGAATCAACCCTCACAGCTGGATTGGGATGGTGCCACTAATAGAGCTGGGATTTCAGGCAGAGGGAGGGGCTGGAAATCAGTCTGAAAGGAGGCAGGGATTGGACAGCCAGGTTGGCGTCCTGCTGTAGCAATAAGGAACTATGTCAGATGACAGGGAACTTGGACAGAGGTGAGAGGAGGGCTGATGATGAGAGCATGTGGGATTGCAGCATTGCATGGAGACAGAGGCAGAGGGAGTGGGAGAACCAGGAGTTTACAGCCCCCAGCTTTGGGTTGGTGACACATCAAGGTGGCATGAGTGCTGCAGGGCTCCAATGACAAGAGCTGGGACGTGAGACCCAGTGAGGAAGGCGAGGTGGGGGCACAGGCTCAACCAGGAAACCAGAGGGAGGGAGAGGAGCATCCATGACAGCCCGAGACCCAGGCCCAGAAAGTGCTTAGGGGCCAGTAGGAGGGGTCACCACTTCAGTTCTCTAGAACTAGAGGAAGGAGATGAGGGTGAAACAGGAGGGAAGCTGAGTAAGCTCATGTCTTAGAGTTTCTGGCTTGTCACTAGAGAAGGGAGGAGGAGCCCAGGTGTGTTTGGGAACTTAGGGAGCTCAAATGGAGGTCTTCAAACAAGAGGAAGGTGTAAGGAGTCTACATGGACCAGAAACAAGGGCTTTGGCCACTTGTGTGTATTTACTGCAGTCCTGTGGTCTGCTGAGCCCCTGCCCATTGGGAATGATGATGAACTGAACTTGGCCTTGCTCACCTGGCTTTGCAAGGCCAAACACTGACCCCAGCATCTGCAGGAGGCAACAAAGGTGGCCACTGCATGGCCAGCAAGAGGAAGGAGCAGCGTGTGCCGGAGACCTGCACTCCCCGGCAGCTTGTAGGCAAAGACTGAAAAGGTGGGATGTATTTCAAGACAGCAGACGTTACAAGCAGAATCACAAGTCAGTGCGTGGAGGTTGTACATTGGTTTGGCCCAAGAAGGCGACTATCTTGAAGCACAGGCCTGTGGGTCACAGGCAGATTTAGAGATCCTTTGGCTAGCCATTGGTTATGGAAGCAAGGCCTTGTCTAAAAACTTCAGGTCAGCAGAAAGGGTTTGGCCTGTGGGCAGGACTCTCTCCAGGCTCTTAGGAAGAAATTTAGAACAAAGAATGGTGTCATGTTCAGGCCTCAGTTCCCTCATCTGAGATCTAGACAGTGGTTGGTGTTTTCCATCTGGTGAAGGTCTGGGTTTCTGACTCAGGAACCAAATTAAAAATAACCAAAGATAGGATGTTATCTTTTAGTTTCTATAGGGAACTCAAACACCTATGACCCTGGCTTACTTGGGAGACTATTGCTGTACATTGATGTTCCCTTCTTGCTGAACAGATTGTTTTAAGACTAGCTAAGTATATGGGATTTCCCTTGAAAGGGCTCAAGACTTTTCCTTGGGAGGGCCTGGCAGGCCCCTATGAGGGGTCCATGCTCCATCTCAGGAATGTCACAGGTCCTGGAGATTTAGACAGAAATTGTCCTAAGAAACTAGATGGAGCATACAGGTCCCTCCTGATGTTCTCAGGCCAGCCCACAACTTCCAGGAAGACTAGTTGGTTCTGTGATATTTCTGAAATGTTCTTTCTGAGCTGATCTAGGTATTTGAGTAGACTTGGAGTTGAAAAAAGAAAAGCTCAGGCCCCAGGGGGAGGAGTGAGGGAAAGAGGTCTTCAATAGAAATCTCCCCAGGCTAAAGCCAGCACTTTAGTTACCTGGAGACCCATCCTGGTCCTCACACAAACACAGAAGTACCTTAGGGGCCCTGGGAGACTGTCCCCGGATAGCCAGACCCAGACACTCCAGAGCCTTCTACTTCAGCAAACATATTCTGTGAACTGTAGTCAGTGAAATGGAAAAAAACCTCCAGAATCACATGAGCCAGGTGGTGGAGAACTCTCTTCCACTGGATTAATGTCTTACCCAGAATTTTTAGTGCCTCTGCTGACCAGGCTGAGCTGAGACCCCATGCCCTAAGTATTTTGGTGGCTCACAGGTAGGTACAATGTCAAGAACTAGAAGAGAACATTTATTTAGTTCAAGCCCACATTTTCAGGTGAAGACACAGGGTCTGGGGGGCCAAGGTAACTTAGCAGGGAATGGTGGGGAAAGATGCACTTGAGAGCCTCCCAGCAACAAGACAGTGGGAGGAGACAGGGCACATCTCCCAGGGTGGCCTTCAGACTGCCCAGCCACACCATGCCTAAGGTCATCCCTGGACAAGCCTCCCGGCTCTGTGCAGAGAAACAGGTCAAGAGTTTCCTTCCAAACCCATTTCATGTCCCTGAAGCTGGCTATCTCCAGCACTGCCATCACTTACACAAGCTCATGAGACACTTCAGGTAGGTGGAAAACTAGGGGCCTGGGAATCAAAGGTGCTCTCCTGGCACTAAGGACAGTGTCCTTGAAACTCCCTTAACTGGGTTGGTGGTGATGTATTGTCTCTTCCTAAGATTAAATTGGCATTAAAGATGATTCACATTTGCAAAGGTGACCAGTTGGAACCTGAACAGAAGGCTAGAGTGGATGTCAGGGTCTTTAACTTGATGTCTTTGTGAAACCCTGGCCCATTGGCCAAAGACAGACCCCAGGCTCAATAATGTACCAAAGACGCAGATGTCCAGGAAGCCCTGGATGGCTCCCTTAGCTGCCACCCAGTGTGTTTGCTGGCCGTGCTGCAAAGTGGGGAGCCCTGGGAGGTGGTGGCAATGGGGAACCTGCTACCTTTTCCTTAGGGGTCCAGCAAAGCCACTTCCTCCTCTGCTGATCAGATCCAGCCTGTCAGAGAGGCCTATCACAGGTGGGAGAAGATCTTGTCATCCCCTACCCCAAAGCAATCATATCACAGCCCACAGGGTGAACTTTTCTATTTGACAAAGTTTTCACTTCTTCACAGGGGCCTATACCTAGTGTTGCTCTTTTGCTATCTTGACAGTTCTGCACACGGAGTTTTTATTGTAAGATTATAATGTGGTATTAAACAAAAGTACCATGTTGTATCTGAAAGTTGACAGCTTGATGCTGTCCATGCAGATTATGCAAAACCCACATTTGTATAAGCTGTTGTTTAAGGAGGGCTGACCCCAATCTTTCCCATGAATAAAGCTGTCAGGAGCACAAGGTCTCTTGCAAAATAGGCTAAGTCCACTGGCAGATACATTGTTGCCTCCTTGGCAGGCAGGCCCTGTTGTACCTAAATGTGTCCTGAGATGAATGTAGTATGAACACTATTAGAACAGAACACTGTTTAGGCATAAAAAGCCAAACAAATAAATGAAAAGGCCAACCTCTTTGGAAAACCAGAGTGTGAGCAGCTAAGGCCTGGCCTGCTCCTCCCTGGGAAGGGATGAATGTTCCCGCAGACTACCCAGTGTGAACAGAACAAGGGTTTGGCTGTTAAAGATAAAATTTAAAAAGAATTAAGTCAAATACCCATCCCCAAACTATCTTGTTTCTGATTATGTGAATGACTATTTCAAATTATAACATTTATAATTACTAAATTTATAAATGCAGAACTCAAAAGCCAGTCCAAAATCAAAAAACCAAATCTGAAGATACACTTGCTTTGGGGCAGGGGTAGGCAGTGGGTAGGACTGGGAACGGGCACCCTGAGGGCTTCAGAGCACTAGTAATTTCTATTTCTGAAGCTAGGTGGGGGAGTACAGGGTGTCTTTTACTAATTTTTTTTGGAATCTTACATATATGCTATGTAGTCTTAAGTTTAAACTCTCCTAAGAAATGTAGCCTCCTCCTGGCATTTCCAGGCTTCTCCAGAGGCTCATTCAGACCCTGCCCCCCTTTACCTTGAGAGAGTTCCAGCAACCTGCTAGAGCTGCCCGGGTCAGGATTTGAAGACAAGCCTTAAGCATCTAGCAGATGCTCTGAAGTCTCTGCTGCGCACTGCTAAGCCTGATGCCCGGCAGGAGATCAGTGGTGCCACTAACACCAGAAACAGGCTAACACCAAGCCAGCCCTGCCCCAGCTCCTATCATGGACGAATCCCAGAGCCCTGGTGAGTACACGGTAGGAACAAAATATGACCCCTGCCCTCCAAGGGGAACTGCCACTATCCTAATACAGGTGGTACCTGCCAGAAGCTCTGTTATCCTGTGCTGGAGACTGGTAGTCAGACAATTATAATAACATTTTTAAAGTACAGTGTAGCTATATCCATACACATACTTAAGTATTTTGTTTTAATTTAAGACATGTCAATGCAATTCACCAATCTTCTGGTGTTGCCATGGCCAAAGCATTTTAAAAATAATATATAGTTCTACTGATTAGAAATCTGAGGATTGGCTCAGCTCCTGTGGCTCAAGTGGCTATGGCGCCAGCCACATATACCTAAGGTGGCGGGTTCAAATCCAGCCTGGGCCCACCAAACAACAATGACAGCTGCAACCAAAAAATAGCCAGGCGTTGTAGCGGGCGCCTGTGGTCCCAGCTACTTGGGAGGTAGAGGCAGGAGACTCACTTGAGCCCAGGAGTTGGAGGTTGCTGTGAGCTATGATGCCACAGCACTCTACCCAGGGGGACAGCTTGAGGCTGTGTCTCAAAAAAAAAAAAAGAAATCTGAGTATTCTTTCAGGATCCACACCCATGATTCAACATTTATGAGTTCCAGTTTGGACTTCATTATCGAAGTTCAAGTGAGAACTTGGTAAAGCCATCAGAGCTCATATTTCTCCTGCATTATTGCGTTTTCCCCCAAACTCTCACGGTCACAACTCTAATGCCTGTTTTGATGCCAGGTTTGGTATCTCTGGTATCACCTCTGTCAGATTTTCTGAAGCATTCCAGTCAGTTCTTTTAAAAGCCACTCTTTTTGCCTTTATACTTTTCACATAATGAGATTATCTAATTATAATAGTTTTATTTCATTTATACTAATTTATATCAGTTTTCACAGTAATTAAATGATTCGATTTCAATGACGGTTGACACAAGAAGGTCTGGAACAAGCACCTCTTCCTCCCGGAGAGGGAAAGCTTCTGGGAGAGGCCACCAGCCCAGATAAGGTGTGTGTCCAGGTGGCCTACGCCCACAGATGGCAGTTCGGCCAAGAGAATTTCTCCATGAGCAGAGGAGAGAAAGTTGCTCAGACGGGGAGAATCAGAAGAGAGGTCTCTGAAAGGGCAGATTTAGAAAGCCAAGGGGCCTCTGCCCTCATTTCTTACTCTGCTTCCCAGATGGGCCCTCCAAACCTCACTGAGCTTGAACAGATAAACTCTGGAGCTTCACTAGCTCCAGGCCCAGAGGAGGAGAGGCTTCCTGCTCTGTGCCCCCAGCAGGAGCCTCCTCCTGGCACCCCTGCCATCTGCACATGCCCAGGGTAGGGAAGGACTCCCCATGGGCAGGTGCACTTGATTTTTAGCTCCTAACCCAGGTATGCTCAGACTTGCTCTCCCCAGCTCTAGCCCCAACCTCTTTTGGGGGGGTTTCCACCAGGCCCACCCCCAGCCTTTGTCTTCCTAGGTAAGAGTGCGGACACCAGCAAGAGGCCACCCACACAGAATACAGGAGGAAAGCCACCAGGATGGACTAGGACAGGCACCTGGCCAAGCCCACACACTCACGGGACTCTCAAGCTATAGACACTTATGGTCTCACCTCAGAAACGCAGCGGTTCTCAGAGTCCGTCAGAGGTCTCCTGACATCCTCATTTCTCAGAGGAAGTGGCACCCAGAGCTGTCGTCACCCACAGAGGCCACCTGGGCCCAAGCAGGCCTGAGCCCCATGTCTTGGGCGGTCCCAGCTGGAGGAGTCCCCTTTGCCCACTGGCTCTTCATAGGAAAGTGTTTGGGGGGACTTGACCTCTGACCTCCTCCTACTCCCCCCCCCCACCAGCTCTGCCCCGTGGAAGCACGTCAGAGCCTTCTGCAGCACATGGCACATACGCACCAGAACTCTCTGTGAGTATAAGACGCGGACAAACAGGCAGAGATCCTAGACCCCACGGGTGTGCTCAACCGGTCAGGTGGGCAGGCCAGCAGGAAGGGCAATCTTTAAGTTGCCACACAAACTCTACGAGAAAGGTGGTTGATAGATTTGGGTCATCAGCTTAACCTAGGAAGGCACATGTGTGGAGCCCCATGGCCATGGAGCACCCCAGGGTGCCACCTGCCCCTCCAGGGGCCCCTGGGAAGTCTCTAGAAGACAGACCACAGGCTCATCCTCCTGCATAAACACCACACACACTCGCCTCATCTGGGACGATCTTAGCTCTCAGAGATACCTAAGGGAAAAAATGGAAAACATTTGCTTCATTTTGGTTTCCATAGTCTTTCAACAGTTGGCAGGAGGCGCACCATTTGAAAGAAGAGAGCAAGATCCATTTATTTTCCTTAAATAGGGTAAAAAGATTAAAAAGATGACAAGGGCTTGGCGTCTGTGGCTCAAGTGGCTAAGGCGCCAGCCACATACACCTAAGGTGGCAGGTTCGAATCCACCCCCAGCCCACCAAACAACAATGACGGCTGCAACTAAAAAATAGCTGGGCGTTGTAGCGGGCCCCTGTGGTCCCAGCTACTTGGGAGGCTGAGGCAGCAGACTCGCTTGAACCCAGGAGTTGGAGGTTGTGAGCTGTGATGACACGGCACTCTACCCAGGGGTACAGCTTGAGGCTCTGTCTCAAAAAAAAAAAAAAAAGATGACCAAAATTAGTCAGCTCCGGTATTGGAACAGTCAGGGTACATACAATGAAAGGGTTTCCTGGGAGCCCTGGAGGCTGCGGTCCCTGACAGGGTGCCAGGAGGGTTGGTTCCTGCCGAGGCCTCTCTCCTTGCCTTCTTCCTGTGTCCCCACATGGTCTTCCCTCTGTGTGCTGTGTCCACATCTCTTCTTATAAGGACACCAGTCACGCTGGATTAAAGCTCACCCCATAACTCCATTATTAATTGAATTCTCTCTGTAAAGACCCTATCTCCAAACACAGTCACATTCTGAGGGACTGGGGGTTAGGACTTCAACATGTGAAACTGGAAGGGACACAGCTCAGGCCTTGATGGATATCTTGGGCATAGGGATAAGGACACTGTCACGGATGAGTGACCCAGCACTCCACAAAGACCAGCGATGGCTGGGACAGAGAGAAGGTCCCCTTTGCTTCCTGGGCCACTTATAATTGGGCCATCAAATACTTCAGGCAGAGCCCCTTCTGCCCCGCCCTCTGTGTGACTCTAGATGTCACTTCCCAGTAAAATGAGAAGACTTCCTGCTCAGGAAGAGGGAAACAGGGAGCCCAGCTGCGTCTCCTAAGCTGCTGGGCTCAGTGTCATGGCATGCTCTTAATACTATTGAACATGCCAGCTACTAAACAATGCTCCAACTTCGCAAATGAGTAATAAAGGTTTCAAAATACTGTCAATGCTGGCTGCACCCGCTGGTCTCAGGGACTGCTCCCATCTCACTGGGAAAGAGGCAGAGGCAGCGGGCAGGCAGTGCCCTCCGGGGTGCTTGGGCCCCCACAGCCTCCTGCTGTCCTTCACTCCTGCAAAAAAGTGTTAGTTTGTAAAAGGGCTGCTGGTGAGAGGAGCCTCTATCATCTCCTCAGCCTCTTCGGAATCTTCACCTCTGCCCTCTTCACTGTCCCTTCCCTTAGGGCTCTTAACTGCAACAATTTCTCTCTGGTTAAAAATAAACAAAAAGGCCCCATCTCTAGCCTCCCATCTGATTTCCTCCTTGAAGACAGATTTCAGGAAAGAGTTTTGACCCTTGCTGACCCCCTCAGTTGCCTAGAGCCTGGCCCCAGTCCTGATGGTCATGCTGTGCCCGAGGCCATGGCCTGTCGGGGCTCCGGCCACATCTTTGGCTCCTGTGGCTGTCCCAGCAGAGCCCTGTCTGGTTGTCCTGCCACTTCTCAGCCTCTTCTGGGGGATTCTCAGCCTCTTCCCTCCCATTAAATGTTGGTGGGCTTCCCGGCTCCCTCCTGACGTGCCCTAGGCCTTCTTGTTTTGTATTCCAATGCTTTTACCCCAATGCTTGGGGTCTTGCTGACCCTTAAGAGACCACTACTCAACCCCAGCGATAGCCAGTTCCTCCAGGTAAGAAAGGTTACCCTGGGCCTAGTCCTAGACAAACAGGGGAGCCCCCGAGTGCCAGACCTGCTGAAATGATTCAGACCCAACCCTTCAGGCTCACACCCACACTCTGCCTGGCCTTGGTGGCCCCTGATGGCCCTGTGGGGGGTGGGGTGGCAGGTGGGGAGGTGGCACAGCCCTTTCTCTTGGGAACTATGAGTAACAATGAGCCTAAGCCTACGTTTCAGGACAGCCTCCCTCAACTCGCTCTGGGAAAACTGCCCTCCTCAGGTCTCCCAGATCTGTATCACCCTCCATCTCTCTTCCAGGCTTCAAGCCTCCTGTGTCCCACTTTTACACTGAACACCTGTCCTGGGACACCCATGCCCATTCTGCCACCCCCAAACTACATCTGACTTTGTATTCCCTATCTCAGAAAGTGACACCATCCATGCAGTCACCCAGAGCCAAACTGGGAGCCCCCAGACTTTCCCTAACCTCTTCTCCTACATCAATGGATACCCACTTAGCACTTACACACTTAGCACGTTACACCATGACGATCTGATTTCAGCTCTGTCCCCCACTGGTCTATGCAAGCTATGTGGCTAAAGAGGATATTTGTCTGACTCCCACTGCATCCCTGGCACTCAGGACCACACTTGGAGAAGGTAGGAATGAGCGTGGAAGGTGAGGATTGGCCTAGAGACAAAAATGTATGTCATTGGAGGCAAGGAGTGTCCCCAGCTTGCGCTTTCCATGTGTCTTCTTCCCTCTCTCTGATCCTCTCCTGTTTTATGGAGAGCAGTTCTATATGCTTGGGGTCTCAGTTGGCAAGTAGGGCTGGTACTGAATTTTTGACCACATCCGACCTCATCAGTCCCCAGCATTTTACACCTTCTGTGCAACCCCCCAGAGGGAATCGTGTCAGTTACTAGCAAACACACATGCGCACACACACACACACACATAAGGGCACCTCACTCCCCTGGGACCAGCCACACCTGCTGCCTGTCCCCTCACGGAGCTACAAGAAGCAACAGCACATGTGCCAGGGCGCCTCGGGACGGAGGGAGCTGAGCCCTGGAGGACGCCAGAGGCCTTCGGCATTTAGAAAGTGTAACTTTCCAGATTTCAACAATCACAGAGGAACCACGGCATCTGAGTCATCAAGCACTGGTGTCACCTGTGGTGTGACCTGACCGGGCACCAAAGGGTTGGTGCGCCTGAGGGAACACAGCCTGTCCCCTAGCCTGGCTGCCCACAGCCATCACATGCCCGAGGAACTCTGTGCTCTCTGTGTCTGTCCCATACACTGTCACTTGGTGAAGTAAGAAAAACAACCGTCGTGAAAGCTGCACAGTGGTTCCTCGTGGTGGGCAGCGGCGCCCAGGAAGTCATGGCTCTCCGTGGCAATGTACTTTCTGGAGAAAGCCAAGAGGCTATAGGAACATTTGAGTGTCTATGAAGCCTTCTGCCTGGCCTTGGGCCCCACCTCAGGTAGTCCACCCTCTGCACACTTGGGACTAGCAGAACCTTCTAGACCGTCTATCTCAGGCTCACTGATTGCCCCCAAAGTACCAGTTCCCACTTCGGCTGCTCTTTGGGAACAACCTGTGAGAAGATTTCAAAAACACTCAGGCCCAAGTCCCTCTCTGAGAGACTCTGATGGAATTAGTCTTGGCCACTGGTTGTCACCCTTGAGCATAGAGGGCTTCTTAGACCAAGGCTGCCTGGCTGGGTGGACGTGGGAGGGCCTGGTCTGTTCCCCATGAGCCCCACTGGTGCCAACATCACCTCCTGAACCACGCTTTGAGAGTCACTGCTCTAGGCTTGGATAGGCTTGGAGTGTGGCCTGGGCACTAGCACCTCCCAGCCCTAGTAATAAAAACAGTCACAGCCATCTCCCCCGGACAACATCAGTGACCACAATCTGTTTTTGTTTTAATGATTTAATGATTCCTTTGGTAATAAATGATTTACACCACTCATGTGCTTCACAGAATCCACACAATAATCCCTCAAGGGCAATGTGACAGTCCCCTGTGCAGAGAGGACAGTTTCCTTTCACGGGTAAGAGAAATGAGGTGTAGGCATGGATGCGAGTCCTCAGCAAGGCAGGTCTCCCTCCTGCCACCCTGAACCCATGTGTCCTTACTATCCTCAGCCTGGAGTCTCCCTAGCTGGTTTGAGCCCCAGCCTGCCCTCTCTGCAGACAGGGGCCACTACCCAATAGGAAAGCCACCGGCCAGCATGGCAGGGTCACCAATAGGAGGTGTGTCCCGGCTGTGCTCCCTCTTCCTGTCAGACCTAGGATCTCAGGCCTCCTTCCGGCTCCTGTTTTGTTCCCAAATACCCTCTGGATACGATTCTCTCCTTCCTGCTTCCTCACCTGGTAACACACGGGGCACAAAACAGCTTTGGAACTACAGAGTGTGTGGCCAGGTGGGTGCGAGAACACCTCAGGGGTTGGTCCAGGAGGGTCTGTAAGGTCTGGAGGCAGCCAGAGCTGCTGGCCCTCTAAGAAGGCAGCTTCTCTGCCCCTCCTTACCCACTGCTGGGTGGCCAGACCCCTTTCTGGGCCTTTCTGCCCCCTGATAAGTGTTCATCAGCACAAGTGTGTTAGGAGTGTGACCTCTGCATTTAACCCTGCCAGATGTGGGCACCTGTAAGATTTGTTCAATGTGGCGACCACAGGCCACCATAGGGACCTTCCAGCTGAAGTCCCTCACTCTGGAATTCACAGGGCCCCAAGAGCAAGGTTCCAAATTATTTGAGCCTTCTGTCCCTCTGCCTCCCAGCTGGAAGTGATGCCATGGTGGGCTCTGGGCATCACATCTTTGGGCCCCCAAGTTCAAGGTAGGACCTGTTGGGTCACAGTGACCCACAGCCATGTTTCTGTAGGTAACTTTGAAGCTGCATGTTCTCTTCTGCTCAGAGCCTGGTAAAGCCAGAGGCCAGGGCAGAAGTGGAGAAGTTCAAGCGCAAGCTCCTGAGGGTTCTCATGGGGTGCCTCAAAGCAGATCTCATGGGGGAAATAAGCCCCATTGGTTCAAACCAGCAAGAACATCTGGGGCAGGAACTCCCTGCCTGGCATGGAACAAGCCGCCAAGGGGTGTCAAGAGGAGGCCACAGACACAGACTTCGGAAAAAACTGTGTTTACTAAGCCAACAACCAATTCCCAGTCAGGTGTCCTATAATTTAATTCAAATCTCATACTAACCACCCAGAGTTTGCACAGACCTCACAGGGCTGGGAGTCCCCAGATTACCCACAAGTTCTGCCCAACTTGGCTACACATCGAAAGTTCGATGATTTGCTGTGACAACAGCTCATAGAACTTGGGGAACTTTGCTTCCTGCTGCCAATTTATTGTAAGGGACATTATAATGGATGCAGATGAACACCAGATGAAAAGGCAGGTGAGTCCAGAAGAGTCCTGATCACAGGGGCTTCTGTCCCCATGTGGTTTGGGGTACACGGTCCCCCCAGCATGTGGAGCTCACTAACGCAGAAGCCTTTGGCACTGTGTCAGGGAGGGCTCTTGTGGTGGTGCCATCTTGGATTCCCGATTGATCAAAGCATTGGCCTTTGGTGATTGAACTGTCTTCATCCCATTCCCCCTCCCCAGAAACCAGGGAGTGGGGTCAAAAGCTCCAACCTACTAATCACAGGGCTGGCTATTCTGCCTGGTCCTGGCAAGAGCCACCCAGTTTGGCATAGACTCAGGTATGGACGAAAGGACTTAAGATGAATAACAATCGACACTTCTCTCACCCTGTAGCTCAGGGAATTCCAAGCTTTAGGAGCTCTTGCCAGACCTGGGGACACAGATCAAATATCTGTTCCTTATTATGTCACAACATCACAGGACCAGACACTCCCTATTCAAAAGAGCATGGCCTGGAGTTCTACCCTGAAAAGAATTAAGTGTCCAAAATGTGGTCAGAAATTGTGAAATGAAGGAAGCAGACCGAGGACTAGGACCAGGACCAGAAGCAGGTCACAGCGGGACAGGTGCCAGGGGAGGCTTGGACGCAGGACTCATCTGGACTGTAAGGGTCCAGGAGTGAGAAGGAAGAGTGAGGGACCAAGTCAAAATGCTCCGTAATTTGCTTCAAACTCAAGGAGTTGCCATGGCAGATTTGCTTCTATCCGATGCCGACCACACGCAACATGCGCTTTCTGACACGCACAAAACACATGGAAACAAGGTAGCTGCCTTTCTGTTTCCCTTTCCCCCCGAACATTTCCTCCAACCTGGGGAGAGTGGACGCTTCCTCTGCCTGAGACCCAGACTACTAAGCAAAGGAAACACAATGTCCTTCCTGCCGCTGGTTATGGCTGTCCCGGGTGTCAGGGCACCAACCTGGTGTGCATCCTCGCCATGTTTTCTGACCTTTGCAGAGAAACCTTGGCATTTTAGTTGGTGTTCACTCTAAGAATTTTGTTTTATTTTATTTATTTATTTATTTTTTATGGAGACAGAGTCTCACTTTGTGTCCTTGGTAGAGTACATAGCTCACAGCAACCTCTGCCAACCCCTGGGTCCCTGGGTTTAAGTGATTCTCTAGCCTCAGCCTCCCAAGTAGCTGGGATTTACAGGTACCTGCCAGAACGCCCAGCAATTTTTGGTAGAGATGGGGTCTCACGCTGGCTCTTACTCTGGCTCATGCTGGTCTCGAACCTCTGAGCACAGGTGATCCACCCGCCTCGGCCTCCCATAGCTCTGGGACCACAGGCATGAGCCACCAGCCCGGCCCACTCTAAGAATTTTAAAGTTATTGGCAGAGAGGGAGAGGTGTTTTGCTTTTTCCAACACTCACCAAATTTAAGGCATGCTATAAATTGTTGATCTAGTGCTCAGCCAATTCTGTCCTTGTTTGCAGTTACCCTGAAGATATTCTTTCCACATAAAAAATGCCACGTGCCCCTCCAGAGCAGAGGAGTGCCACTGTGATTGTCACAAACATTAGAGGTGCTGGTGTCAGGGAGTCGAGGAAGCTCAAGCCACAGGCCCATTGCTTTCTGGCCCTTCCAAGACCCCATCTCCAATGTTGTGTTTCTTAGTTTGTATCGTTTTCCTTAAAGAGCCCACATCCCCCAAACTGTACAAGCTTCAGACTGGCACGCTGGACCCCTCCCTAGATACAGTCATGAAGCAAAGGACATGTTAGACTGAGTTCTCCACCAAGGACACGGAGCCTCTGGCCTGTGTTATACCTGGTGTTCCTGTGGAAGCTTCTCCTGGGGAGGAGGAGGGGGAAGAGGCTCTGGGTCTTAAAACACCCAGGAGCCATTTCCTATAACGTGTGGACGCAAAGAAGTAAATGATGGGGTCAACGACACAGTTTGTGTTCATAAGCAACACTGTGACCCGAAGGGACACTTCGAAAGCCCTCTGCTCTGCACAGGACTGCGGCCTGAGCGCCTCCCTGGCCATGAACTGGATGACGATGAGGTGATAGGGGCTGAAACACACCACGGTGGCCATCAGCACGGCCAGCGTGAGCAGGTAGGCCCTGTGGTGGTGGCCCCTCTCACCCACCAGAGGGTTTTGCTGAGCTGTGCGGCACAGCTTCAGGGTAATCTTCACGTAGCAAAGCAGGATGGTCCCCACCGGCCCGCAGAAGCTCAAGGCACAGGCCACCAGGACCACCAGAGGCAGCCCGAGGACGGGCTGGACGCTGACGTACTCCATGCAGGTCAGCCTGCCTGCCATGGCCTTGGTCAGAGGGGCCCAGAGCAAGGGCACCGACTCCAGCAGCGCCAAGGTCCAGACGGCGGCACAGACCAGCCGCGCTCGGCCAGTGCTGCGGAGCTGGGGGCCTCGGTAGTCGCGGACCACGGCCAGGTAGCGGTCCACACTCACACAGGCCATGAGGTAGAGGCTCCCGTAGGTGTTCGTGAAGAATATCAGTGCTGTCAGTTGGCACAGCCCCTCACTGAAAGGCCAGTTGGAGTCCAGTGCATAGTAGACAATCCTCCCAGGCAAGGCCAAGGTGAAGAGCAGATCGGACACGGCCAGGTGGACCAGGTAGACATCCGTTGAGTTGATCTTCCTGCCCTTTTGAAAGGCGAGGCGAAGAGCAAGGCTGTTTCCCAGGGCACTGAAGACCAGGAGGGCCGCGTAGAAGATGGCCAGTACCATGTTGCCTGTGGGTGACAGCAGGTGGGGAAGGCAGGAGCTGCCATTGTGGAGGGCACTGCTCAGGTTAGCCGAGCTGGATGCCATCTCACATGGGGCTGTGGGGAGACAAAACATAAAAGTGTAACATTGCATCTGTGAGGTGACACCTCTACAATAGTATTGATAATAATCAATAATTTTGCTGAGGCAACACGCACATGCAAAGCATCTCTTTTTGAGTAAGCTCTGTGTTGAAGCAAAACTTACTATTCCCCTTCCTATTGCTGTGCAACAAATTACCCCAAAACTTAGCAACTTAAAACCTATTTAATTATGTTGGTGGATTCTGTAGGTCAGGATAGAGAAGAGGACATACTGGGAATGACTTTTCTCTGTCCCCTGCTGCTGGGGTCACGCCAGGGAAGAGACTGGAATAATCTAGAACTGGATTTCACCCACATGTGTGGTGCTTGATTTCAGCTGCCAGCTGGAACCTCAGCTGGGGTTGGCGACTGGAGCACCTGGGCTTCCTCCCAGCATGGCTGCCTCAGAGTGATTAGGTTTTTCACATGGCAGTTTGAGGCACTAAAGAAAAGTGTCCCCAGCGAGGAAGACAGTAGCCTCATGTATTAACCATGTATTTTATTTTCTGTATTCTTTTTTTTTTAAGGGACAGGGTCTGGCTCTGTCACCTGGACTAGAGTGCAGTGGTGCACCATCATCGCTCACTGAAGCCTCAAACCCTTGGGCTCAGTGATCCTCTTGCCTCAGTCTCCTAAGTAGCTGGGACTATAATGTGAACCACCATGCCCAGCTAATTTTTTAACTTTTTTGTAGAGACAGAGTCTTGCTGTGTTGCTCAAGCTGGTCTTCAACTCCTGACCACAACCAATCCTCCCACCTCAGCCTCTCAAAGTACTGGGATTACAGGTGTGAGTCACCACACCCTGCCTACTTTCTCTCGGGGCCTGGCTAACGGAAGTGGCTAGTCCCTGCAGGCCCCACCTGCAGATGGAAGGGTGGGGAAGCAGGGTGGGCAAGGGCCTCTCACTCCTCCATCTGGGCCAGCCCCACACTTCCAGTGCTCTCTCTATCTCTCTCTCTCTCACACACACACACACTCATAGGTGCACATACACAAACAGAAATTCTTTTGGACCAAATTGAGTGAGGCTTTTCCACACCCTCTACTCAACCTAGGCCTTGACTTCAGGTCCCCACACTGTCCTTGCAGGGCCTGGATCAGCCAGCCTCAGAGGCCCCTGCCCCCAACATCAGATCTCCCCTAATGTGTGGTCAAACTCCTTACGCTCCAGCCTTGACATCTGGTCACCTTGGCCTGCCTTCTTCGGGAACCCTGTTATGCCATTTTAACAAGAAACCACACTCCATGTCTCCTTTCATTAATTTTCCATCCCCTCCTCCCACAACCTGCCCCTTGGCTGTAAATCCCAGCTTGTCCTATGTTCAGAATTGACCCTGGCTCTATCCTGAGGTCTCTCTTCCCCTATGCAGTAGTTTCTGAATCTGTTCCTACCACGGTAAGAGTGATGAAGCTCTGATCTTTAACACACTCAAACAGCTCACTCTGACCCTCTCAGACTCACTCACATTCACTCACACACAGCCCATGGAGATGTGAGCTGGGGGGCGCCAGAGACAGGGCAGGCGACCCACGCCCCCATGGAAGTGACCATCCTTTGGAGGGAAGCTTTTCCAAGGAAGAGTTGTGCCAGCTCCAAGCCAAGGCAGAGGCTTTTCACTTCCCTTCCTTCCCTGAACAACCTGGTGGCCTAGCAAGGCTGGGAGCTATGGAGAAGCAGCTTCAGAGCCTGAGCAGGGTGAAAACTGCCTCACAGGGCAAAGTTAGCCCAGGAGGTTCCAGCCACAGGTCAACTCACCTTCTAGAACCAACTTGACCAATCACAAGGCCACTATTTGGCTCCTGTTGGAAGGTTTTGTTTCTGTTTCTCAGTGTGTTCAGGACTTACAGGGCAAAGGGATGTGACTTGCCCCTGAAGCTCCTGCAACCCTTGGCAATGGTCCCCTCCTGAATGTTCACTGGCCTCTGCTCTGCCTCCGCCCTATCGGGCCTCAGGAAGGCCGACCTGGGGGCTCACTCTGTACCATCGCTGGCCTCCTCATACCATGATGCCCTGTGCCCCCTGCACCGCCAGTACATTGCACTCCCCTCGGGCCCAGCTAAGTGACCCTCCTCTCTGAAGCCCCTCAGCATAAGCAGAAGGCACCAACTCCTGCCCACTAGGCATTTGCTTAGTGCTTGAGACTGGCAGCCACAATGACTCACATGCCATTCACACCTCTGTGTCTTCAGCAACCCCCAACCCCTGAGAGACTGTCCTAGTCCTCTTCCTTGGTCTTTGGTACAAAGCAAACACCCAGGATGTTGGGCCCTGCTGAAAGCCACAGAAAAGTCACATCCATACCCCAAAAGGTCAGCATGGGAGGACAGCCATACAGACCCAAATGGGAGCTGAGAGAGAGGGTCCAGCCCTCTCACACCTTGGACCTGAGCCATCCTCACCCCAGCAGCAATGTCCCATCCCCTTTGCCCTTGATGGTATGAACATCAGAAAGTAGGGTATAGACTGACCAGCTCCAGGTGAGCACTTCACAGGTGCTGGCCCTAAGCCTGCCCCAAAGGCAGTTCCTCCTCCCACCACATCCTGCGGCCCCACCCCATGGGTCCCCACCCAACCCATGTGGTCTTATGAAAGGGCTTGATATTGGCCATTTATGCCTTAATATGAAGTTACCCTGCTCATATATTTCCCTTGCATGAAGGGATTTGCCTTTGAGACTCACAGAGCTGTGACTGTTGAGGGCACCTCTGTTAAGGGATTATCAGCAACCTTGCAGGGGAAAACTGAAATTCCCCCTGGCGATGACACCACCCTGGTCCTATCAGGGACTGGAGGCTGACTCTGGCCTTTGGTCCTCCTGGCCTGACTTGTGCTTCTGCCCAGGCGGGGATGGCTGGGGTCCTGAGGAGGGGAGAAGATGAGGTGCTCCCCACACACACACACTGGTTGGGGGGGCGGGACAGCTGTAATCTGAGCCTTCCTCTCAGAGCTTCCTCTCCTACCCTGAGCAGCCTGGGCCCACTCACCTCCCCATTCACCTCCCCACTCACCTCGTTTGCTCCAGCCAGGCCTGTCCAGCTGCCTTCCAGATGCCGGAGCACCCAGGGGTGCACTCTGCTCTGCGCAAGCTGAATCCCTTCACCGAATGAACCCTCTTCCTCCTCTACCCACCCCCTGCTAAAAAAATGGCTCAGCGCCTATAGCTCAGAGGCTAGGGTGACAGCCACATACACCGGAGCTGGTGGGTTTGAATCCAGCCCAGGCCTGCTGAACAACAATGACAACTACAAAAAAAAAAAAGAAAGAAAAGCTAGGCATTGTGGTGGGTGACTGTAGTCCCAGCTACTTGGGAGGCCGAGGCAAGAGAATCACTTAAGCACAAGAGTTTGAGGTTGCTGTAAGCTGTGATGCCAGAGCACTCTACGGAGGGTGACAAAGTGAGACTCTGTCTCAAAAAAAAAAGAAAGAAAGAAAGAAAGAAAGAAAAAGCCTTGGGTATCAGGTGAGGTATCTGCCACAGGATGCTGCTGAGGGGAGGGGCAGGGCAGTCGCTCCAGGAGGCTCTTTACTTCCAGTTCCATTTCTGTGCCCCTCACAGGCTGGTATTCAGACCAGAGATGTGATAATCAAGCCCCCACCAGAGTCAGGAAATTCATTTTTTTTTTAAATTTTTTTTTTACTGTTGCTGTTGCCCTGGGTAGAGTGCTGTGGTGCCACAACGCCCGGCTATATTTCTGTTCTTGTTGTTGTTACAGTTGTCATTGTTGTTTTAGTAGGCATGGACTGGGTTCAAACCCGCCCGCCTTGGTGTATGTGGCTGTCACCCTACCCGCTGAGGTATGGGCACCACCCAGAGTCAGGAAATTCAAAAGCAGCCACTATTTTGCTGCTGACTGGGAGCAGTGAGCTAGCTGAAGAAAAAAGTGCCATCTAGGGACCCAAACAAGCTCAGCTCTCTACACAAAGGTGGAGGCCCCAAGTCTCCCAAGTTTTGTCATCAAGCAGGTGACTAGATAGAGCCTAAAGGCACATTGCAGCCCAGACTTGCTGTGCTCCCATTCCCGAGGACAGAACCCTGCAGGGGCTGGGCATCAGGGTGGCAGATTAAACCCAGTGGGGCCCCAACAGGGACATTGCTCTTTTCCCTCCTCGCATTCCCCAGAGAATGGCTGTCCCCACCACATCCTGCCCACTAGTAAATGAGGCATCAGACACAACCTTTGATGAAGACCCTGCCTCTATCACTCATCACTGAAAGGGCCAATGGGCCTGTTCAAAGGCTTCTTTGAACGCCACATGGAGCCCCCTTCAGTCAGCAACTCCCCGGCCTGGCCAGAAACACTTGTACCCCCCCCCCTGCCACTGTATCTCTAGCATCCCATGTGCACCGGTATCCCCCGGTCTAGAATGTGGTCAATACACTCCCCTACCTGTCCTCCCTCTGACAGAGGCCACCGAACTCAATTTTTCCTACATGTAAACTGGGCCCTCAAAGATGTCCCCCCCAAACTCCACATCTGCTGGAGCTAACTTAGGTTAAAAAGTCCTATCTTACCATAAACTTTCCCTCCTGCCACCCCAGAAGGAAGAGCTGGTGTCACTTCCAGAGGGCCTGACTTATACACAGACCACAAGCCCCAGAAGAAATGTCCTGCATGTCTGGCCCTAAAAGGGCAAGAAATTAGAGAATTTCCCCCTACACCGAGTTCATTCCTGAGTCATTCAATATGAATTTCCCAAGCCAGCCATGCACTCCAAGTTTGAGTGCACACATGTGATTGGCACGTGCAGAGGGGAATCCCTCATCCCTCCTGCCCATTGGCAATCTTTTCACTTAGACAAGGCTGCAGGTCCCTGGGCTAGGCCAGTGTCATCAGTGCAAGCCCCCACCCCAAGCTTGGAAGCTCTCCCGGCCACTCTTGTTGGTCCCTCCCCCTGTGCTCATTGCCTGTGTCCTGTACCAAATATCGTGTTGTCTTGGGTTATTCTGTAATTGCTCTGGGCAGACAGTTCATTTCAAACCAGTGATGAGTTCTGCAGGGGAGGAACTAGAGCAGATTCTTCTAGATAAATGGCTGCCAGGGTGGAAGGGATCAGAGAGATCCCAGCCAGCCTGTGGGGGGCTGAATTCAGGAGTCTGCAGCCTAGATAGGGAAACAGTGCCATCTTTTTTTCCACCCAGCTCCAACTGAAACGCAGCATTTCAATTATGGAGGGACCCTGGCAGCCACAGCGATGTGGACCATGACTCTGTCACTGTGAGAAACCACAGGTCTTTTCACAGCCCCTTGTGGGGGTGCAGGTGCCTTCACATATTATTTACAGTCATCACTACTTTGAAATTACAGTCATTAGCTGTGTCCATAGTGAATAAAGAAATACATGGAATGTCACAGCAAAAATCTGCTTTCGAACATTTTGGTAACTGTATTTTAATAGGAGAGGTTTTTAGTGATCCTATGTGTTTTATTTCATAAATTTACTTCTTTACTGTGAGAGGGGGACCCAAGATTTCACCTGAGGGGTGAAATGAAGAAAATGTGGAGGAGACTTGATCTAGTCTAAAAATTTTGCCATACAAGTAGGGAAACTGAGGCACAGGTAGTTCCCAAAGCCTCCCGGCAGATCCATCAGATCAGACTGGAAGCTCAGCTGCTTCAATCCTCCTCCACTTCAGGGCTCAAGGTGGTCCTCAATGCCCCTCTCCACCTCCCCTCAGCACTGAACTCACAGTGACAAAGCAAACACTGGGATTTGGCCAGTGTGTGACATCCTGACTCCCTGACTGTGCAGACTCCTCTCGTGGGGGCTTCATAAGACTCCTTGGTCCGGGTCCATCTGCTATCTTCCACCTGGCCCTGAGCAAGTTTTGACAGAGCCCAACAGCTCCCTATTCACTCAGGCTCAGGAGACCAATAGCAATGACAGTAGCAATGATGACCCCATAATTGAAGGGCCACTCTGTGTCAGACAGTCTTAGCTGTACATAGAACTTATATACACCTTACTTCCTCCACAAAGAGGCATTATTGTCCCCATTTTAGAGATGAGTAAAATGAGGTTCAGAGAAGTTAAGTGATTTGTCCAAGGCCACATATCATCAAAGATCGAGGTTCTTCTGATGGGTCCAATTACAACAAAGGAGCAGCTGTAGCTGGAGGTAGGGAGGTGGCCAAGAAATATTCTTTCCCAGATCTGAAGAACACAAAGACTCAGGGCTGCTGTCCCTGGGTGGGGGTGAACCCCAGGGGGCCAATGGTGCAGCCAGAGCTGGAAATGCCTGAGCCCAGCCCCTCCCTCTGCTGCTACACCTGGGGCAGCTCCAAAAGGCACTGATTTCTGACTTTATCTGTGACTGCCCCAGAAAAGCAGCAATGGCGCCCCTATCTCATCTCTGTGGTTTGCACGCCTGTGTTCTGTGGGCTGCTCCGACCCTTCACAGGAGCAAAGCAGTGCAGTGTGTGGTTGTGCCCAGGGCAGAACCACTGTCCTGTGGGGCTAGGAAGGGGACCCCTTTTTGCTTCTTTCTTTCTTTCTTTCTTTTTCAATGATGAAGATGAAAAGGATGGAGGCAGGTACTGATGTCTCTATTTTTCCATTTGGTCACTGACAGGACTTCTACACACCTGACAACATCCTCATTCACTCCCCATCTAATACCTACCCTCCAGAACTAGCCAGTGGCCAATCCTTCCTGTGGTGAGCAGACAGGTGAGACCTCTGCAGAGTCACGCCATGGAGACAGCAACTTGTGGGTGTTCAGGGACTCAAAGGAGGAGGGTCCTCCTGGTCCTGGGCAGACAAGGAGCCTTGCCAGACAATTGGCCAAACATTTCCAGCTACCGAAGCAGGTGGGGAGAGAGAGTGTGGTGACCTGTGCCCAGATCTGTAATCCCCCCCTCCAAGAAGTGCCCAAGTCACTTTCTCTCCTATTTCACTGACCGATACAAGTCACGTGGCCACAGTAACTTCAAGATGTAGAATCTTCCAACGCTGCCACACTGCCAAAGGTGTCTCTCTGCAGCCCAGGACTTGGGTCTAGCTGGATATGCTGGAATTGGATCGACAAGTTCAACCCCAGCACTCTCATCCTCCCTCCCCCAGCCCCCTCCATCACCTGGACCAGCCCATCCCCCCCAGTACCTCATCACCACCACCCTGCACACCTACCTCCCTTCTCCTCAAAGAGCCATCCCTGGACACCCGCCTGCACCTGAGTCATCTGGTTCTGTGTCCTCCCTCACCTCCTCCCCTGCATTCTGTGACTGTGGCCTCAGGTCAGAGGGACAGCTTCTCAGGCTCCATCTGGTTCGCACTCTACCTTGTGCTGAGCGTTGCAACATGAGTTTGCTAAATGCACATCTGCTTGTGTTACCTGCCACCTGAAATCCTCTGATAGCCCTAATTTTCTTTAATCTGGAATCCTAAGTCCATGAGCGGCCATTTCCCCTTCCCGTGCGTCCTGCTTTGCTCTGCTTAGCTCCTCCCTCCTCCAGGCCTTCTTCTGTATAGGCCTCCTCCCTATTTAGATCCCCTACACTTCTCTACAGTAGTAAATGACTGTCAGAGAAGGGGTTGATTAGGGAAGTGAAAGGCTCTCACCCATTGTTGTCTCCTAGGGCCAGGCACAGGGGTCAAGGCAGGGGAGCCTGGGGAGTGACCTCTGATTGCAGGAGTGGCGGCAGCCACTATTGCACACCTGCCATCCTTCCACAGCTCTGTTGGCTTGTCCTCCCACCTCATCTAAAGCCTAAAGCCTTCCTGCTTCAAGGTTCAGCAGTGTCTGCCCCGACCCCACACTAGCCACTGGGGGTGGCAGGGGGGCGGGGGATGTGATGTGGTCTAAGACACCTCATGACCTACAAAGAGCTTTCAGACAGAGGAGGAAGTTGAGAGACCTCCAAGTCACTGAGCATCAGGGGACAGCAGCTGTGGGTGAGGACCCAGCCCTTGCATCTGCCCTTGGCCTCCTGGAGTCGCCACAGAGATGAAACTGCTGGAGAAGCCTGTCGTATCTTCCCGTGTTACAGACGAGGAAGCTGAGGCCTAGAGGGGACAGGAGTCACTCGCAGTCACCCATGCACTCCCAGTGTGGCTGGAACCTGGAGCAGACCCCCAAAAGCAAAGCTCTCAAGAAAAATAACAGGCGGATGCTTCCCACTCCCACACGACATACAAGAGTGTAAGTCCATAAATAGTTACACCCAACAACATTTTTTCCTCCTGCAAGAGAAAGTTACAATTCAATTGAGTTCTTTCTTCTTCCTCTCTTTTAGTCAGTAATCATGACATAAGCACAATCACGTCAAGGCTCCTGCTGGACACCAGGTGGTGATCCCAGAGAAGGACACACCCTTGCTTCAAGCTGTGGGGACAAGACAGTGCACCTGTCAGTCAACCAAAGACACCAGGGAAATGCCAAAGGAAGGGTTCGGCTCATGAAAACAGTTGGCAAAAATTTCACAAGAAAATGCCCCAAAAGGGAGAGTTAGTGACAAAAGCAGCCCGGGGAGATCCCTGGCTCAGCTCAGCCCTCAGCCCCAAGCCTGCCTGGTCTGTGAGCCCACCGTGAGGAGCCCACAGCCCTGAGAGGTGCAGAATTGGTGAGATGAGGTGAATTTATCACCACTGTTAGGTCCAAGTCCTTCCCCAGGGCCCTGTAGCAGCGCCTGACTCAGTCACCAAATGTCCACGTGTCAGGGGACAGATACAAACACTCTTCTCTCTCAGATTTTCCCATCACAAGGGTTCAACCCAAAGGAGTGAATGATGGGGTTCCAGCCTCACTACCCCAAATCCAGCCCCTTGGCACCTGGAAAACAGCAGAAGCAGGAAGGTGCTTTCTCCTAGCCCCTCCTCCCCTGGAGCTGGTCGCCATGCCCTCATTTGAGAGGTGCCCTCCCTCTACCCAGAGGGAAGGCACAGCCTTATCTCTGAAGACATGGGGACATAGGGGCCAACCTGAGTAGACAGGCTTGGCCACGTTCCCCTTAGTTCAGTACCCTTAGATGAGGCCCTTTGTCCTCAAATCATTTTCCTCCAGACCATCCATTCTCCGTCAAAAGAAACAAAACAGCACACAAGTTCCCTGTGCTTTGGGTCTTCATTCCTCTGTGAAGACTCTCGTGCCACACAAACTTACATTGACTACATTTGCTCACTCTCTCTTATTAATCTGTCTTTCGTTATAGGAGGCTCAGGCATGAACCTAGTGAGGGGTGAGAAAATACAGCAATGCTTCTTCCCCCTACAAGTATCTCCTTAACCCTTAGGTGGTCTTTTGGCAAGTTTCTGTACTGAAGTATAACATACAGCAAGGGAGAGAAAGGAACACCTTCTCCTCATCCATCAAAAAGTTCACGACTGGCTTGGCGCCTGTGGCTCAAGTGGCTAAGGCGCCAGCCACATACACCTAAGGTGGCGGGTTCAAATCCCCAGCCCGGGCCCGCAAAACAACAATGATGGCTGCAACCAAAAAAATGGCCAGGTGCAGTGGCAGGCGCCTGTGGTCCCAGCTACTTGGGAGGCTGAGGCAGGAGACTCGCTTGAGCCCAGGAGTTGGAGGTTGCTGTGAGCATGATGCCATGGCACTCTACCCAGGGGGATAGCTTGAGGCTCCGTCTCAAAAAAAAAAAG
>CAUYTI010044120.1:0-20985 GCA_963575145.1 Galago senegalensis | reverse complement strand
GGCGCCTGTGGTCCCAGCTACTTGGGAGGCGGAGGCAGGAGACTCGCTAGAGCCCAGGAGTTGGAGGTTGCTGTGAGCTGTAATGCCATGGCACTCTACCCAGGGGGACAGCTTGAGGCTCTGTCTCAAAAAAAAAAAAAGGAAAAAGAAAAAAATGATTATAATTTCTACTATCATTACTGACATCATATAAAAAGTTATCTTTGTTTTATGTCACTTACATACTATTTTAAGGACGTGGTGATGAGCACCCTCCTTGTCTGACACCTCACAGCATTTATGTTTTAACTATATTATGTAATATTAATTCTTGTATTTTAAATGTATAGGAGAGATAACATATTTCACAAATACCAGAGATAAGTTTTCAATAGGCTTAAAAATCTATAATTGATCCCCATAAAATACTGATGTATACGAAATATTTGATATTTCTATGGAAAGTCCATTTTGAGGGAAGGTACATTTTGAAGCCCAGTACTTTGGGTATGTGAGCTGATTTGGATAGAGGGCATTTGTAGAGATGATTGTGTTAAAAGGAGACCTTAGAAGGTAGGCCCTAATCCAGCCTGGTATTTTTATAAGAAGAAGAAATTAAGATAAATAAGAACAGGATTTGCGGCACACAGAGGAAAGACCACAGGAGGACACAGTGAAAAAGGGGCTACTTGTAAGGCCAGGAGGGTGGCCTCAGAGAAATCAAACCTGCCTACCTCTTGATCTTAGATTCCTAGCCTTCAAAGCTGTGACAAAGTAAGTTTCTGTTCTTTACACCACCTGGTCTGGGGTGTTTTGTGATGGCAACCCCTGCAAACTAACTCAGCAGTCTCCCTTATGTGCAAGGATATAGTCCTAGACTGCCAGTGGATGCCTGAAATCACAGACAGCAAAAAAAAAAAAAAAAAAAGGCCCTATATGGACCTATTTTCCTCTACATACACACCTATGACAAAGTTTAATTTTCAAATTAGACATAGTAAGAGATTAACAGCAGTAACTAATAATAAAGTAGAACACCTATAGTAATAATATCCTGTAATGAAGGTCAAGTGGATGTGGTTGCTCTCTTTCTCTCGCTATCTCCTTGCCGTGTGCTTGCCTATTTTTGAACTGCTTGACTCTCAGTAGCACTGATAAGGGGGGACTAACTGTACTGTCATCTTCAAAAGCAAATTTTTAATGAGGAATAATGAAGGAAAGCAGAAGTCCTGGGCCCCGAGAGTCAGGGGGAGATGAGAAGGGGTACAAAGCCAGGGCTGCAGCCAGTAGTCCGGGAGCTGACCTGCCAGTTGGCAGTAAAATCAACTCAGGCACCCACACCCAGTGACCCCCAGAGTACCTCTACCACCCGCGCCAGAATAGGACCACCCAATCTCCCTTTATATTCCACTCCTCATTCTGATTTTTTCTTTTGTCAGGTATTTTTTTTCCCCACCAAGGATTCTTGGAATGACTTTTATTTTAGCAAGATTATAATTGCATAACAAATATTTAAGGGAGAAGGGAAGTCTCTCCAGAGGTAGCTTCACAGACAAGCCAAGAAAAATATTAGCCATCCCTCACTGTTTTTTACAGGGGAAGAATACATAATGATTTGACCGATTCTTAACTTCTTGCTGCCACTTTACTAAATAAATAAGTCTGTAGCAGTGAGAACAGTTGGTCTATTATGATCAGAGTCAACATTTTAATGAAGTCACCAGAGAAAATATGAAATACTTTGTAAATAAAAAGATGAGCTGCTCCCTCCAATTAACATAATCTCACTGAACGGTCAAGATATTTCAAAAGTATTACATTTTATGATCTAGTGAGGATTGTTTCAAAAGATACATATCTGGTGGTGTTTGTGGCTCAAAGGAGTAGGGCGCTGGCCCCATATGCCAGAGGTGGGAGGTTCAAACCCAGCCCTGGCCAAAAACTGCCAAAAAAAAAAAAAAGGATACATATCTGTGATAAGACAAGAAATGAAGGGAGGGAAAGAAGGAGAGAAGGAGGGAGAGAAGAAAGAAAAAAAAAGGGAAAGATGGATTTGAAATTAGGTGGCCTCTGTTTCAACCCTGCTCTACCCTTTAACTAATGCTGTGCCATTTCTGGCAAACAACAATCTTTCTGAGTATTTGCAAATACGGGAAAAATAATAGAAACTACCTGAAGTTTATTTAATAGTAGCTGATGGAACACACGTAAAGTACTCAGCATATCCGATGTGCGCTAGGTGATACATATAAGTGAACTGTTAATATATTATAATTCAACAAAAGTAATGGCGAGAGGTTTAGTTTAAAGTAACACTGTTGTGAGCTTCTGCTCCCTCCGCCTCCTTCCCCTCCTCCCATCCCCCCAGGGCAACTTCCTGCCCTCTCCCGTTCCCCAGCCCCTCCACTCTATGGGCTTTTCCCAGCCATGTTCCCATGATCTCTAGAATTCAAAGAAGCATGGAAAGTCCCAAGTTTCGCTACCACCAGGTTCTCAGTAGGTGAACAATGGTGGAAAACTCACTGGGGCCTGACTGATTACTGTTAACCATTGTGATCTAAGACAAATCCATTGATTGATTACCATTGTATAATGATGACTATTGTGATCTAAGATGTATCCATTAATCAATTATTGTTATAAGATTGTAACCATTGTGATTTGAAATGTATCCCTTGACAACCGAACCGAAACCCCGCCAATGGCAACGCACCTCACTCACCCCTGCTCGCTTAAACTATGCAGAAAAAAATGGTATAAAAGACAGAAAACTCTGCATTGCAGGGTCTGCTTGTCTTAGTGCAACGGGCCCCCTGCGCAGGTGCGAATAAAAGCACCAATTGTTTGCATCAGTGTGGGTCCCAGTTTATTTTTCTTCCAGGTCCTTTAGGACACTTCAACACCACTACTTAAGTGTACTGCATCTTTATTGAGGGAACGACAAGAAATGGGATTGTTTCTATTCTTATAGGTTACCGTGAGTTCCCAGAGATATCTTGGTAGGGTTTTTATTTGTTTTGTTTGGCCTTCAGACAGAGTCTCACTTTGCTGTTCTCAGTCGAGTGCCCTGGCATCATAGCTCACAACCACCTCAAACTCTTGGGCTCAAGTGATCCTTTTGCCTCAGCCTCTCAAGTAGCTGGGACTACAGGTGCCTGCCACAACACCTGGCTATTTTTAGAGACTAAGTTTTGCTATTGTTCAGGATTGTCTAAAACTCCTGAGCTCAGGCAATCCACCTGCCTCGTTGATAGGGTTTTTGTAAATGGGTCAGTTCTGAGGCAAGAGGGAACGCCTCTCTCCCCATTTCCATCTGTTGGGCTTTTCACACTTGTCACTCTAGCCAATAACCACCCCAGGTGCACAACTTGTGATTATACCTGAGCCCAACTATAGAAGCCTTAAAAAAGAAACAGAGATTATAACCTCTTATCATTTACTCACTTCGTTTATTCATCCTTTTTTCTTTTATTTATCCTTTAATCCCCCAAATCAGAGGAGACCTGTAGTGACACTACAGAGGTTCTCAAACTTGTTGGTTTTCATACTCCTCTCTATCCTCAAAAATGGTTGGAAATGTATACGGTTTTATATCTACACGGTTCATATCTATTCACATTTACCATGTTGGAAACTAAGGTCGAAAAAATGTTATTTAAGATATTTATAATTTAATGCAATTATTTCATGAGCACCTGTGAACATATTTTCTGAAATTAATATTATGACATATTTTATTCCTTTACAGAACCACGCTGCCCTAGTTTTACACACACAGTCTCACACAGACACTCAAGCCCCTATGTACAGATCTTCCCATTCTGCCTGGAAACGCTGTCTGTTCTAATAAGTTAGACTATACTGAGAAATTCTTTCAGTCTTTCTTCTCCTGAGGCAAAGGCCCCACGTTGCTTTTAACACTTGTGAAAGAGGCTTGACTCAGAACAGAATAAAAGTCAAGCACCAGGCTTGTCTGTGCCTCTGGGCCCTCCGCTTCCTCTGTGGGGTTGCGTGAAAGTTCTTCCCCACTCCCCTTGGTAGCTTCTTTGCTTAACTTTTTTGCCAAGTGTTCGTTTTACAGAACTGTTCCTGCTGGCTCCTTTCTTCTGGAATAGCAACAATTCAGTATAGATCACCTGGCTTTCATTTTCCCAGTAGACTTTGTTCTATTTCATATGTTTTTTTTCAGTACTAGGATGATACCTGACACATAGTAAACACTCAATACAACGAATTGATTTGGGTGAAATAAGATGCTTCATTGTGAAGAAAACCACTTTCCTTTGAATCTACTCAGGGACACCCTAGCTAAGAATGGGTGTTGCGGAAGATAAGAATTACACAGGAGGTAAAATAGTTTTGCTAAAAATGCCCATTGTACTGGTTAAATGAGTCAAGAGAGAACCGGGCATTGAAATATTCATGGTTTAACTTAATTCTACATTCAGAGGAGACTCAATCTACTGCCACAATGATAGTGGCACATAATGGTCACAGAACTCATTTTTAAAATAGATCCATTACTAAAAAGAAAAATAAAAAAGGTTTGTTAAGCGATAACTAATTGAAAATCAAATCCTATTTCCGTTTGACGTTCATTAAAACATTTGAAATGGCTTTTTAATTCTTCTCCAACCAATCTATGAGCAAAATGAGTCTCTTAACAGACAAATTTTTAGAAAATGCTAATAACAAACCCTTACATTTATGTCACAGACTGGAATTAAAACGCCCCATGTTTTTGCATGATTTTTGTAAAAAGGTATTGGTCCCATAACTTCAAGTCCACAAGGAAAAGCACTGGATCTGTCATCGCTAAATAGAACACAGCAGATTGAAAGTCTGTTGTATTAAACACCCTTGATAGTATACTCAGCGAAACTCTCAGTCACGGCAAGTGCTCTGCAGGTAATGTTGGAAGAACAACATTTGCAAAGATAGAAAGGAGAAATATACAGGTGGCCTCAGCCCACAAGGATTGAGATCACCTCAGTTTCCAAACTGACCCAAAGTAAGTAGGTTAAAGGACCTGCCGACCCTTCTTCCCTATCCGTTTTTGCAAAACCCTACACATTTAAAAATAATCCAGAGAGCTGTGGTGGGAAAACATAATTTTAAATAGTCTTTTCCAAACCTAGATGAAATAAGCTTTAAATTTGAATATGATTCTCCTCACAGGTTTCCACTAAGAGGCCGAAAAGACAGAAACACATTTGACCTTCTTCCATAGGCAAAAAAATGCGACCCATTACATACATATTTTCAAGATACAATAGCTAGTTCTCAAGTGAGAGGACTTGGCAGCCCCATTGGTCACACGTAGTTAAACCTAGATTTACCGATTACGTGGGATGAGCATTCATGTTAACTAACTGGCTTTATTCAAAGGAAAAATAAACTTTTCATATTTTGATGACAAGAAATTGTTTTGCAACTGGGAGCAAGGTACCTGCTGAAGTTAGGCTCCTACCTTGTTACAGCAGCCAGGAGATGAAGATGCTATTTCTCTGAATGTTTACATTTCAAAGAGATGACTCCCATGTCCTGGAGATTTTCCTGGGTTATAAAAGTCTGTCTAGTTTTCAAAAGGATTTACACCCTTTTCAAAGAGAAAAGAGAGTACTTGCATGGTTAAAAGTTTTCTGAAAGTAAATGCTCTGAGAAAAGAGAGAGCAGGTTGTCTTCCATTATTTTTATATGGAGAATTAAGCCTCTTGTTTTTATTTTGCATTTATTCGCACAGTTATGACCATTACTTTGATAGCATATTGCAATAGAGAAAATAAAATGTTTTCACAGGCAACCCATCTACAATAAAACATCTCTACAACTAAATTTCCAGTGACTATATTTCATCTCCTTTAATCATGGGTTTATGGGTAATGCACACTTTTTTTTTACCTTTTTTATTTTTTGCAGATTTTGGCTGGGGCTGGGCTTGAACTCTCCACCTCTGACATCTGGGGCAGGTGCCTTACTCCTTTGAGCCGTAGGTGCGGTCCCTGGGTAATTCCTGTGAAATAGTCAATGTAATATTGGATTAAATATGCTGCCCCATCAAAGGGTTAACCAAAATACCCACAACAGCTTAGTTTGATAACGATGGGAAAAAAACCCAAATAACATTTAACTGGCCTCAAGGATAGTGCAAACTCAAAAATACTTCTAATGATGAACAGGTAAAGTTTCCTACACACAAAAAATAGGAAAATCCCTATGACATGTAGAAGTCTGGCATCATTGGATGCCAAATTTTTTCAGTAGAATATAGTTAGAATTTTCATGAAACTCAATTTCTAAAGAAGTTAGTGTATACATATATACACACACTATATCATATGCATGATATCCATATATATATATATATATATATATATATCTGTGCAGATATACATACATACATATTGTGTATAGGTATGTGTATTTTTGAAGCCTAAACCCAAGTCCAGGTTCAGACTTCAAATGCAATACACACCATACATTCATATTAGACCAGACTAGCCTAGGTAAGTGGATTCCTAATGCTAGGAATCTCAGGCCGCTAGAAGGCTGTTTTGATTCAGTACCTCTTAATCCTTGAGTCCTAAATCAGTCCCGATATTTATCACACCATTTGCATCTAGTTCAAAAAATTGTGAACTTTTTTTTTAAATTTGAACTTTACCTAAACTAGATATTAATAGCTATTAAGCCATTATTGACCAATTCAAATGCTCAATGAATTTTTTTATATCCAAAGAAAAGTAGAATGGAAAGGATGAAGTAGATTTGTGTTTAAATATTGCTTCTTCTGTGGAATATTATTCAGCCACTAAAAAAGATGGGGACTGTACATCTCTTGTACTAACTTGAATGGAGGTGGAACACATTCTTCTTAGTAAAGCTTCACGAGAATGGAGAAGCAAGAATCCAATGTACTCAGTTTTGATATGAGGGCAATTGGTGACCTCAGTACACAGTGGGGGGTGGGGTAATGGGGGAGTGGAGGGAGGGAAGGAGGGAGGGGGTTGGGCGTCACGGTGGTTGGCACCTCTTGGGGGAGGAGCATATTTATAAGAGGGACTTTGCCTGACAAATGCAATTAGTTTAACCTGGTTCTTTGTACCTTCAATGAATTCCCCCAAAACAACAACAATAAAATCCTGCTTTTTCAACTTAATTACCCAACATTTGTGTCTTCTGAATCTATTTCCTTACAGAAAAAAAAAAAACCCTATCACTTTTTTTTTTTTTATGATTAGGTAAGATATGTGACTGGCTCAGAAAATACCCTAATCTTCTACCCCTCATCTTCCACCTAAGTATTAGCAATGGTTCACAATAGAGGAAAATTTGGTAAGAGTAATATAATGTATGAATAATGGAGTTCCATCACTATGGAAATAAAGAATTTTTATAGATTGCTCCCATTATACACTAGAGGCAATTATGTGACTTTTAAGTATTTCAGAGAGTAAAAGCAATTTCCAAAGAAGAGGGGCCCAAACATGGACCAGAGAGATTTTGTTCAGCTGAGGAATACTGGCTGGGTATAACTTTAAAAGCAGATTGCGCGGAAGTCTCTGTTGTATTTATATTGAATAAAAATATAGTATACATACAGAAATCTCAGAATACCCATGTAATCAGCTTCCAAATTAAAAAACACAGTGCTATTAACATGTAAGAATCCTTCTTCATAGCCTGTTCCCTCTCCTCACAATATTATGTACGTTTCAATACTTTCTATCCACTCTACGTGAGTTAGGTTAAATTTGTTAATTGTATTGGTTTAGATGACCCACATTTTCATTGTTTTTCTATCAGTTATGGAGAAAGGTGTCTTAATATTTCTCTTTATGCTACTGAATGTTTATATTTATATACTGAATGTTAATATTTCTCTATATGCTACTGAATTAGTCGGTAGAGTTTTCATAGTCTTTTATGAATATTCTGAATTTCAGTTTTGAATATAAATTATACCATATCTTATAAAATTAATATTTGTTGTTATTTAATTTCATGTTTACTATTTCTGATGTTTCTCTTTTCTTTTTAATTTCTATATTTCATTTTTGGGATCATTTTCTTTCTCCTCAGAAAATTGCCTTTAGGGTAGGTGCCTATATCTCAATGGGTAGGGTGCCAGCCACATGCTCCAGCGCTGGCAGGTCCAAACCCAGCCCAGGCCTGCTAAACAACAGTGACAACAACAACAAAAAAATAGCCAGGCATTGTGGCAGGCACTTGTAGTCCCATCTACTAGGGAGGCTGAAGCAACAGAATCACTTGAGCTGCAGAGTTTGAGGTTGCTGTGAGCTGTGACAGCACAGCACTCTACTGAAGGTGACAAAGTGAGTCAATTAAAAAAAAAAAAAGAAAGAAAATTACCTTTAGTTTTTCCATTCTTCCAGATATGTTGAAGATAATTCGCCAAATGCTGTCTAAAAATGTTATTTCCTATGTGCATTTTTGAAAGATATTTTCTCTGGGTATAGAATTTTATGTTGAAGTGTATTTTCTTTTGTCACTTTAAAAATCAATATTATGGGCTGCAATGTATCTCCTCAAAGTTCATATGGTGAAGTTTTAATCCTCAGTACCCTAAAATGTGACTGTTTGAAGATAGAGAGCCTTTGAAGAGGTAATCAAGGTTAAAGGAGATGATTAGGGTACGGCCTCCTGCAAAAGAACTGGTGTCCTTCTGAGAAGAGCAGGAAACCCCCCAAGACAGACCAACACGGAAGGAAGGCAAAGTGAGGACATGGTGCGGAGCTGCCATCTGCAAGTCAAGGACAGAAGGCTTAGAAAAACAAACAACTTCCGCTTGGACTCCAGCCTCCAGAACTAGTAGAATATATTTCTGTTGTTAAGCCTTGCCTTCTGTGGTCTGTTGTTATGGCAACACTAACAATTTAATACAGATTTTATTTTATATTCAGAAACAGTATGGTGATTCCTCAAAGAACTGAAAATAGACCCACCATTCATACAGGATTTCTTTTATTTATTTTATTTTATTTTTTGTAGCTAGTCATTCCTTTTATTATTAGCCACATGAAGATATATATATTTTTTATTTTCTTCAGCTAATTTTAAGAGTTTTACCTTTGTCTTTAGTTCTAAGTATTTTAATATTAATTGCTTCTCTGTTACTGTCTTGGGGTTTGATGAACTTGGATTAACCTCTTTTGTTAGCTTTGAAAAACTCAGTTATCATCTCTTCAAATATTGTTTCTATCTATTCACCTTCATCCTTTGTTGGAATCCCAGTTGTATGGTTGTTAACTCATTTGACAGTATTGCTCATGTTTTTAGTTATTTGTTGTTCTATTCATTATAAGTCTTATTTTTAATTGGCACATAATTATACATATTTATTAGGGTACAATGTGAAAATTTGATACATGTATATATTGTGTAACAATCAAAGCACAGTAATTTGCAAATACATTGACTCTAATGTGTATTATTTCCCTGTAGTGAGAACACATTACTGTTAACTGTTGTTATTCTGCTGTGCAACAGAGTACTGGAATATATTCCTCTTATCTAATTATAACTTTGTACCCATTCACCAACCTCTTCTCCCAAAGCCTCAACTCCTCTCCACCCTGCCAAGCTCTCTGGTAATTACCTTTATACTCTCCCCCCCCCTTTTTTTTTTTTTTTGAGACGGAGCCTCAAGCTATCCCCCTGGGTAGAGCACCCTGGCATTACAGCTCACAGCAACCTCCAACTCCTGGGCTCAAGCGAGTCTCCTGCCTCTTACCTCCCAAGTAGCTGGGACCACAGGCACCCGCCACAACGCCTGGCCATTTTTTGGTTGCAGCCATCATTGTTGTTTGGCGGGTCCGGGCTGGGGATTCGAACCTGCCACCTTAGGTGTATGTGGCTGGCTCCTTAGCCACTTGAGCCACAGGCGCCGAGCCTATACTGTCCCCTTTTATGAGACCATTCTTTTTAGATTCCACATATGAGTTATTCATATTTGTCTTTCTGGATCTGGTTTATTTCACCTGACATAATATCAGGTTCATGTATGTTGTCACAAATGGCGGGATTTCATTCTTTAGGGTTGAATAGTATTCCATTGCCTATATACTGTATATATGTATACCACATTCTTTTTAACCATTTAACCACTGGTGAACACTTAGGTTTCTTTCATAACTTTCCTATTGTGAATAGAGCTTCAAAACACCCAATGCTGAAATCTCTTTGATATACTATTTTCAATTTTTTCAGTTTACCCAGAAGTGAGATTGCTCAATCACATAGTAGTTCTATTTTAAATGTTTTGAGGAATCTCCATACTGTTTTCCATAATGCCTGTACTAATTTACATTCCCACCAACAGTATGTAAGAGTTTCCTTTGTTCCACATCCTCATCGTCTTGTGATCTTCTTTGTTTGTTTGTTTGTTTGTTTAGTAATACCCATTCTAACTGTGGTGAGGTTATATCTCATTCTGGTTTTGATTTGCATTTCCCTGATCATTAATGATGAAGAGCATTTTTTCATATACCTGTTGGTTTTTTGTATGTCTTCTTCCTTTTTTTTTTTTTTTTTTGCAGTTTTTGGCCGGAGCTGGATTTGAACCCACCACCTCTGGCATATGGGGCTGGTGCCTCATTCCTTTGAGCCACAGTGCAGCCCTGTGTGTCTTCTTTTAAGAAAGGTATACTCAAACCTCATATTGTCTTCTAATAGTTTTATGGTTTTAAGTTTCACATGCAAGGGTTCAATCCATTTTTAGTTCAGTTTATATATTGTGAGATACAGGAGTCTAGTTTCATTCTTCTGCATATGGATATCCAATTTTCCCAGCACCATTTATTGAAAAGACTGTCCTTTCCCTAATGTGTATTCTTGTCCCCTTTGTAAAGTATTAGTTGATTGTAGATGTGTGGATTTATTTATGGTATGTTCTCTCTGTTTTTGTTTATTTTTTTTAGGGACAGAGTCTCACTTTATTGCCCTTGGCAGAGTGCCTTGGCGTCACACAGCTCACAGCAACTTCCAACTCCTAGGCTTAGGTGATTCTCTTGCCTCAGCCTCCCAAGTAGCTGGGACTATAGGCATCTGCCATAATGCCTGGCGAGGTCTCTCTGTTTTGTTCTATCATTTATGTATCTGCTTTTTATGCCCGTACCATGCTGTTTTGATTATTATAGTTTTGAAGTATATTTTTTAAATCAGTTAATTTGATACCTCCAGTTTTATTCTTTTTGGGAAAGATTTTGTCAACTATCTGGTGTCTTTTGTAGTTCCATATACATTTGAGGATTTTTTTCTATTTTTGTGAAGACTGTAATTGGTATTTTGATGGTTACTGCATTGAATCTGTAGATCACTCTGGGGGTATGAATGGATTCCATCCATGTCTTATTCATTGCTTCCACAGTTCTTTGAAGCCTATGAAAATATACTTTTTGTTTGTTTTGTTGTTTTTTCTTAAATGAACCAGAACTTTTCTAACTATTTCAGTGGATGATTGACTTGTTGCAACCTAATACACTCTAATAAGAAGTGACAACATTTTCTGAGGAATTTTAAAAGCACATTTGGGGTTTTATTATTGAAATTAGATCCTAAATTCATGAAAACATTTTATATCTATGTAAGTGAGAATTTTAAAAATCATAATTCTTTTTCAGCTGTTTAAGCACTTTTAAAAATTTTCTTGTTATTTGCTCTTACAGTGGCCTTGACCTTGATATCATACATAAAATCTAATCCACAAAGTCAGCTAAATAGAAAGACTTCCTTGTGGTTAATATAAATCAACTTTGAGCAACTTTCTTTTTTAACTTATAAAATTCTATTTTCTTTATCTACACTGGAAGAAACTTCAACCTTGGGGAATTTCATTCCATAATCTTAATATGATATAAGTATTCTAGGAAATATAAGATCAGGTTTTTGGTAGAGGCAATAGTTTTCTGAATAGCAATTACTTGTCTAAGAGATTATAATTTAGGCACACATTGTTTTCATGTACAGGATCCGTTCATGTCCATCTATCCCCCATTCATTCCATACTTGAAATTAAGTGGTTTCTATAAAGACTGGGAAGCTCTGTGACCTGTGAACACAGATGCTGTGACGTACCCACTCTTTTCCTCTACATTTGATGATTGCTTACAAGGGCATATTAACTTCTTAAGTATCTATGACTGTCTACTTTTTCTCCTCTGCTAGGCCCGTAAACAATATTTACACAACAAAGTAACAGAGGAAGACTTCTTATCACTCATTGTTTCTTCTATGTCTTCCTCAACCATATATACCTGAACTTCACAGACCTAAAATTATTATTATTATTATTATTATCATTATTATTATTTGAGAAAGAGTCTCAGTATGTCACCCTTGGTAGACTGCCATGGCATCACAGCTCATAGCAACCTCCAATTTGGGGGCTTAAGCGATTCTCTTGCCTCAGCCTCCCAAGTAGCTGGTACCACAGGCACCCACCACAATGTCCAGCTATTTTTTGTTGTAGTTGTCATTGTTTAACAGGTCTAGAATAGGGGTCAAACCTGCCAGCCTTGGTGTATGTGGCTGGTGCTGTAACCACTGTGCTATGGGTGTTGAGCCAGACTTAAAATTATTAAAGCAATATTATTAATTATAATACAATATTATATTAAACATATAACATATATATGTTAGAGACAGAGTCTCATTTTATTGCCCTTGGTAGAGTGCTGTGGTATCACAGCTTACAGCAACCTCTGGCTCCTAGGCTTAGGTGATTCTCTTGCCTCAGCCTCCTGAGTAGCGGGGACTATGGGCACCTGCCACAATGCCCAGCTATTTGTTGTTGTTGTTGTTGCAGTTTGGCTGGGGTTGGGTTTGAACCTGAACCCACCATCCTTGATATATGGGGCTGGAGCCCTACCCACTGAGCCACAGGCACTGCCCAGCAAAAATATATTTTTAAAAGGAAAACGTCTTGTACCCTAAAATATAATTCTGTGAGACAATAAAATTCAAATTCAGCTCTAATTTGAAAAGGGAAATAAAAAATATATGAGAGAAATAAGCAAACACAAATCAGAATATTTCTTATCCAACCCTCAAAATAAAAAGGAAGTCTTCGTGTTAGTCCTATGGAACTTGCCATCTGTGCTACGCAGAAACTTCGTGCCTACCCTTACTCTTTATTCAATAAAGCAAGATGTTGTCTGTTACACTTCTTCTCTGGCTTTACTGAGATTATGTTTCTCATTTCAGAACTCTGAGATGAATGGCATCCTTTACTGAGAAAGAAAACCTTCAGAAATTTTTCACCTCACATAGTTAACAACACGAAGTTAAAATTTTTCTACAGATGTAAAGACAGCTGTTTGATATAAGGAGGGGGAAACAAAAATACAATGAGGAACGTCTCTGTAGCATATGGATTTATCATCATTACATGGTCATCCATAGAAACAGATCACGAATTGCCTAACATCAGATTCCATTCAATACGGTGCTGTTTTATTCCATCTTCTATTGTACAAAAGAAAGCAATATGACTCTTGACTTACCAACATTTGATTAGGTTTTCATATCCTATCCCACAGTCAAAGATAATAAACTTGTGTACTGAGATAAATATAGAAGAGAAAGAAAGAAAAGAAAGGAAAGGAAAGGAAGGAAGGAAGGAAGGAAGGAAGGAAGGAAGGAAGGAAGGAAGGAAGGAAGGAAGGAAAGAGAAAAAGACTTTCTCAGTAGAGAAAGCCTCCATCCCTTTCTAGTCAGTTACCGTCTTTTTATTGAAATCATTTTATCTGTTGCTCTGTTGGCATCTGTGGATATGTCATGACCCCCACTATAGAAGATACTCATGTGAGGAAACAGACTGAATGTTGCTTCTTACAAATCCAACTAGAATTCTTTGTCTAGAGACCTCTGCCCTGGGTATTGGACAAAAAACTCAATGCTACAGTTCACAAGCTCACTGTCACAGTACTGCTAGGGTAGAAGTTAAGTTTGTGGATTTTTAAAGTACTTGTTATACCTTTTATTCAGGGAGTCTAAGATTACTCATAGCTGTTTTTCTTTAGGGGAGAAAAAAGTCAGTTAATATTCAAATTTTGCATGCTTTCTTTTGATACCAAGTTTTTTTTTTTAATGCTCATACTGTTAAAGGAAATATTTTATGCCTTGTGTGGTTATGAACTTCCTTGATGCCAGAAACATTTAGGAAATGCATTTAAATCACACCAGTGCATTAAAAAAGACAAGGAAATCCTTTTTTCTTTCTTGATTTTAAAGATCTAAATATGTTACAGATTGGTCTTATGTATTCTGTAAACTTTACTTATTCCTGAACTGCAATGCCCTCCTTCTGTGTGCTAATTTCACCCAAATGTTCCAGCAGTGCCTTCAATTCACATTGTTCAAACTACATAAATTACATAATGCCTTTGCTGACTTTGGTGAGTTTATAAGATTATTACAATCTTATAAACAGCAATAACTGCAAAACAACAAACTGCCTCTGGTCCTGATACCAGCCTCTAAGCAAGGTTGGCAAAACTGGCTTTGTCTTTGATTTCTACATTTCCATCTGCCTTATTCAATCATAGGCTTAGAACTCTCCCTCCACTTCCTAACAGCTCTCCTATCGCTCTGCCACAACACATTTTAATTTGTCATTAACTTTTGTGGCACAATATTTTCTAGCTATCACCTGGTCCTTAAAGCCACCAGGGCTCCTCAAACTTTTTAAACAGGGGGCCAGTTCACTGTCCCTCAGACGGTTGGAGGGCCAGACTGTGGGCCCTGGGACGAGTCGGCTACTAAGCAGGACAGGCAGCTGCAGCAAAAACACCCTGTGGGCCAGATAAATGTCCTCGGTGGGCCAATATGTGGCCCGCAGGCCGTAGTTTGAGGATGGCTGCCTTAGACTCTTCTCATCTCAAATTTATCATTGTCTAATAAATTATATTACCAAAGATCCATTGTAAAATTATACGAAGATAATTTATCTGCCTTGGTCTTATCTACAGTGGGTCAAGCCCAAACTGTGTCTTCGGATGTCCTTTTATACTATTTATTATTAAGTATTAATAGTCCTTTTACACTATTTATTATTAGTATTATTCTTCCTTCACCTTGTGCTGCAGGGAATTTGAAACCTCAGCCTTTCCATTCTGTGTCCCATGATGTGTGACTTGGAGAATTTCCACTACCTCCTTATCTACTTCTCCCTCATCATCACAGGTGCTCTTTCTGCTAAGTCTTCAGGATTCCCCTCGAATTCCAACTTCTTCATATCTTTTGACTTCCCTTATTTCTGAGTTACACATTAAAACATACCCCTTCTTTTCTGAGAGGACTTAGATGTGCTACCTGGCATTGATTCTCTATTTTGTCTGCTATGATAGACTTTAAAAGTGCATCACAGGGCTAAAATATAAAAATCCTATAAATACAGATCGATCTGTTTTGAAATGTTTCACAGATGGCAAAAAGAACATATTGTAATTGTGAAAACATTTAGAAGAACCATGAAGAAAAGAATGTCGTATTCAATCCCACCACAAAGAGATACTCTAGCCATTATAAGCACTCTATAATAATCTTATACATACATTTTGCGCCCTAATTTTATTATTTTCTTTGGACAGACTCATGTGGAGCTTACAGAATTGAAAGAGACCTTTTTACTAATTTTTTTTTTATTGGATTTCTCTAAGATTTCCAGGACGGCTTTTATTGAGGGGATTATAGAGTCAGCAGGAGTATCAGATGAGCAGGTATCCTGTTGCCTTTTTGGTGTTATTTGTTTGAAAAAGATCTAACTTGAAATTTAAGTATTTGCAAATCGACTTTCAGAAAATAATTTTTATCAATTTATTTGCAAGCAATGGGAAACTAGCATTGTTTTTTATAATTTTCAATTCCTCTTGAGTAATTTAAAAAAGTAGCATATCGTGTCAATTTAAATGCATTTCTTAATTTAAATGCTATCATTCAGATTAATTTAGTTTACAAATGTTTACTCTCCCTTGTTGCCTCCTGTGTTCCTATCGCTTCTACCATTGTCCAAAAACTTACGATTCAGTGGCACAGGGGATGGAAAGCAGACATGGTTCCTGCTTTCCCGAAATTTGTAATCTAGATAGCAACAAAATGAAAAATAAAAATGGCACCCAAATCGTTTTATAATTACAAACAGTAATAAGTTCCGTACAGCATGAGGAAAGCATGTAGGATAGTGACTTAACCTAATTAGGGGCTGAGCGCACTTCTCCCTGAAGTATTATTTATTCTTGTGAATTGGTTATTTAAATGTATTCTTTTGTGAACTAGCTTTTCATTTTCTTTGCCTCTTTTTCAATTGAGGTATTTGTCTTTTTCTAATTAAACACATTAAAGAAAAATTTAAAGGAGATATAAATCTAGCATAAGGTCTCAAACAAAAGTAAGGACTGAATTCTTCCTTGTGGATTGCTTTTTGTTCAGTGCAAGTATGTGCATTTATAAGTCTCGATGTAATGTGGTGAAATATAATTTTGTCCCCTGTTCTGTAACAGTAGCAATCTACAATTACTCAATTTGTTCACTTCTCTACTCTCCTTATGACCAGAGTATAAGTACAGGAGTCCACGGCTCTTATTTATCTGAATCTAAATACTACTAGGTTTTGGCACAAGTTAGATCTTAATGAAATACACATGGGCTAGCAAAGTATAAATATTTTCAGCGTTTTCAATTCTGATACTGAACGTTATTGACAGTAGTGTCACATTACATAGACATTTGGGATGGTAATCTGTGAGTTTATTTGTTAATGCTTTCAAACCTATTTGTTAATATGTTAATTAACACTATAGCACATATGGATTTTTCCCATTTTCTTCTGCATATGCTTCCAAATGTGGGAAAATTGATTCAAAGGGCTTGCCTAATTTTGCAGGAGCTTATTATAGACATTGAACTTGCAGGCTCCAGAGACAAATTGCTTTGAACTTTAGGCTCTATCACCTCCAGGCACATAACCCTGTGCCTCTACTTCTTCATCCATGAAATGGGAATAATAGTGACAAATAAGGTTACTGGGAGAATTAAAGTAATTACTCCATCTTGGGCTTAATAAGCAATATATATGTTCACCATTTTGTTGTGCTTGTTCTGTTATACATGCTATGAAGTGCCTGTTAAAAACAAAATTATTGCCTGGCATGGTAGCTCACATAGGCAATCCTAGCACTCTGAGAGGCTGATTCAGGAGGATAGCTTGAGCTCAGGCATTCAAGACCAGCCTGAGTAACAGCGAGACCCTGTCTCTACTAAAAAAATAGATTAGCAGGGCATAGTGCCTCACACCCATAGTCCTATCTACTTGGGAGGGTGAAGTAAGAGGATCATTTAAACCCAAGAGTTAAAGCTATGATAATGCCACAGCACTCTAGCCTGGGCAATAGAGTGAGACTCGAAAAAAGTTATATCTGGAAAGTACTAGGGATCCCTTCACCCCACAAAAAAAGAATATAACTGAAAGAGATGTGGGACTGAGTACACTGTGTTAAGATCATTTAGCAGGGTGAAAATTAACAGCAAAAACAATAATGCTAAATCCAAGATGAAAAGTAAATGTTTAAGTTTTAGGGTCACGAATGGGTTAATATTACAAAAATATACTGGAGAAAAGGGCTTAGAATTGTACCCTCGGTGAGGAAATAGCACCTCATGCAACCTCAGGTAGACAGATTATGAACACAGTTACTTCTCTTAATGTCTCCATGTTATTCTTCTGAGTGTGTAGCTGTCATTATGCATTGACATATGATTATGCCACATTGCTGTTCAAAGCAGATGTTCTAATTTGGATGTAAGAGCTCAGAATTAATCTATATCTAATGTATCTTTAATACTACACTGCATTTCACTTTGGTGCTCATTAAGAACTTGGCTCTGATGTCAGATACCAGGAATTAGCACTGTGAACTAAGTAAGATAATCCATCCCTCAAGCCTTGAAAATAAAATATCGTCTTAAAAATGGTGATGCTAAAAGTATGATCTTTATTGGATTGATACGAGTTCAGTGAGAAAATCCATGCAAAGTGTTGAGCAAAGTGTCTGACAAAGCGACTATTCTGTGAGATAAAATTTAATGTTGATATTAAAAAGCGTTGGCTCTATTTTCACCCCATATTTATTTGGAAGTGTAAATCATGACTAAAAATTGCATATATTTAAGATTTCCAGATTGACATTTTAATATGGATGTGCATTGTGAAGTAATTGCCGTAATCAAGTTCATTAACATTTATCACCTATGATAGTTACTCTTTTCTCTTCTTCTTCTTTTATTTTGTCATTAGCACCCCTAAGATATACCCTCGTAGCACATCTAAAGCATGCAACTCAATGTTGTTAACTGTGTTCACCTGGCTGTACACAAAATCTCCAGAACTCATTCACCTTATATAACTGAAACTTTGGAAGCCTTGACCGACAGCCCTCTGTTCCCTCCTGCTGCCAACCTCTGGAAACCACTATTTTACTCTCTTCCTCTATCAGTTTGACTCTTTCACATTCCACTTATAATTTAAATTATGTCACATCTGTTGCATTGTGTCTTGTTTATGTCACTTGGCATAATACCCAGGGTCATCTGTCTTGCTTCAGCCATGTTGTCCCAAATGTCTTAGATAAGTATTTCCTGGGGTGTTCTTTTTTTTTTTTTTTAAGACAGAGTCTCACTTTGTCACCCACAATAGAGTGCTGTGAAATCGCAGCTCACAGCAACCTCAAACTCTTGGGCTCAAGCAATGCTTTTGCCTCAGAGTCCCAAGTAGCTGGGACTATAGCCGCCTGCCACAACACCCAACTATTTTGGCTATTTTTTTTAGAGAAGAGGTCTCACTCTTGCTCAGGCTGATCTCAAACTCATGAGCTCAAGCAATCCACCCACCTCGGCCTCCCAGAATGCTGGGATTACAGGCGTGAGCCACTGTACCTGGCTTATTTCCTATTTTTTAATACTATGTGTATGGGTATCTCACACTTCCTTTATCCATTCATCTATCAGTGAACAGAAGGTTGTTCTTGTATCTTGGCTATTTTGAATAATGCTGCAATAAACACAGGAGTATGGATAACTTTTTTTTTTTTTTTAATTGAGACAGAGTCTCAAGTTGTCACTCTGGGTAGTGGCTATGATATCACAGCTCACAGCAACCTCCAAGTCTTGGGCTTAAACAATTCTCTTGCCTCAGCCTCCCAAGTAGCTGGGATTACAGGTGCCCACCACAATGCCCGGCTATTGTTGTTGTTGTTGTTGTTGTAAGTGTCATTGTTGTTTAGCAGGCCCAGGCTGGGTTCAAACCCACCAGCCTCCATTTATGTGCTGGGTGCCCTACCCACTGAGCTACAGGCACCACAGATAACTTTTTGATGGACTGATTTCATTTCCATATGGATATATACCCAGAAGTGGGATCATACACTAGTTCTATTTCTAAGTTTTTGCAAAGCTTCCATGCTTTTTTTTTTTTTTTTTAAAGAAATGAGCTCTTACCATGTTGTTCGGCTTGTCTCAAACTCCTAGCCTCAAGAGATGCTCCGCCACCTCCCAAAGTACTGAGATTGCAAGAATAAACCACTGCACCATATTTTTTTTTTCATAATGGCTATATTAGCTGATATTCACCACAATAATGTACGAGGGTTCTATTCACACATCTTTACCAAAATTTGCGATCTTCTTTTCAATAATGTCTATATTCTATCAGAAATGAGGTGAGGTGATATCTCATTATGGTTTTTGATTTGCCTATCCCTAGTGATTAGGCACATTGAGCAATTTTCACGTACTTGTTGGCAATTTATATGTCTTCTTGTGAGAAATGTCTGCTAAGATCCTTTGCCTATTTTTTAATCAATTTACTTTTTTATACCAAGTTCCCTATATATTTTGAATTTTAACTCCTTACTATGTGCAAAGCTTGCAAATATTTTTCCCCATGCTATAGTTGTCTTTTTCACGCTGTCGATTGTTTCCTTTGGAAACATATTGCCTCTGAAGTTAAACTTCCTCCATTTAAATCTGGCTCACACATTCATGTAATATGAAATTAGATAAATGTATTTATGGGGACTATTTTGCATACTGGTCACACGCTTCTCTCCTTGGAGCAGGGAGAGAGAAAGTTTTACTTGCCCTCCTCATTAAAAAGGGGTTAGGTTGATGACGTGGTGTGTGGCTACTGAAACGTGAGTCAAACGGGCCACCTGTGATTCTCAGCATCTTCTCATTTCCTGTGTCATCCTACATCCTGGAATAAAGATGATGCCCAGTGGAGGAAAAGAAGCTAGCATAAGTGAGGAAGTAGCTTTTGTTGCCTTTCTTTGCCCACCACGACTGACTCAAAATGTAAGACCCAAAGCCTTGGTTTGCTCATTCATGAGATAAGAATCATAATTTTTACATTCAGCTTCCTGATGCCAAGAAATGGATGATGACTTTCTGTCTTAGTAGTTGATTATTATCTCCTTAAAACATTCTCTTCACGACAATCATGAAACTGTCCTCCATGATTCACTCTCTAAACTTCAAATTCTGGGATTCGGACATTCCACAGAAGCTACAGTGGCATGTCTGAATCTTAGATGGATTTCTTTTGAGGTCCAACTAAAGGGTTGTAAACGATGATTTTAATCCCCAATTCTGTCTGCACTTATTAGTATGCAATCTTGTTCAAGGACTATTTTTTTTGTTTTACATTTCTGGGCTTCTATTGTTTTATACACGTGTAAGTTAAACTGGCATTAGTATTAATAGTCTTACGTATTTATTGAAAGTTCTTAAAAATGGCATATACAGAAATATCAAACATAGTTCCTAGTGGGCATTATTCACTCAAAGATTGTGGGGATCACGCCTATGATTTATCCTATTAGGGTACATGTGAATTTGTCTAAAGGTCAACTATAAACGTCTTAATACAGCAATTATGAGAAAGACATGATGGCTATGTTAGCCAGTTGGATGAGAGTTTTTCAAACTGTATAT
>CAUYTI010044119.1:0-10086 GCA_963575145.1 Galago senegalensis | reverse complement strand
TATTTTTTCAAAACAGTGTCACTGGCTCGGCACCTATAGCTCAACCGGCTAAGGCGCCAGCCATGTACACCTAAGGTGGCGGGTTCGAATCCCCAGCCCGGACCTGCCAAACAACAATGGCGGCTGCAACCAAAAAATAGCCGGGTGTTGTGGCGGGCGCCTGTGGTCCCAGCTACTTGGGAGGTGGAGGCAGGAGACTCGCTTGAGCCCAGGAGTTGGAGGTTGCTGTGAGCTGTAATGCTACGGCACTCTACCCAGGGGGACAGCTTGAGGCTCTGTCTCCCAAAAAAAAAAAAACAGTGTCACTATGTCACTCTCGGTAGAGTGCTGTGGTGTCACAGCTCACAGCAACCTCAAACTCCTAGGCTTAAGTGATTCTCTTGCCTCAGCCTCCCAAGTAGCTGGGACTACAGGTGCCTACTACAACGCCTGGCTATTTTTTTTTTTTTATTGCAATTGTCACTGTTGTCTGGGAGGCCCAGACCAGATTCGAACCTGCTAGCTCCTATGTATGTGGCTGGCACCCTAGGCACTGAGCCACAGGCGCCAAGCCTGTTTTACTATTTTATAGGCCAGTCTATTTATCCAGGGGACTCTCCACCCTGAACACAGCTGAGAGTCAGTGGTCCACTGCCTTTACCTCTGGCAGACTTGGTCTGTTTTCTCATATTTGCCTTTTCTGTTGAGAACTAGTCCTGTCTCCAGGCTGCCTCTGTTGGTTTTAATCTTGTCACGTCCAAGGATCAGGTGGGCATTCTTAGCAGTCTCGATGATGCATGTGCTTGCCCAGAGCAGTGTCAAGGGCATGTGAGCATGCGTACACATCAGCACGTGCACTTGCAAGGGCACACATGTGTGCCTGTGAGCCCTGCTGCAGCGATTCTCCCACATACCTGCACGCCAGTCTTACTGCTTCTCTATGGAAAAGCATTAGCTTAAAGACCAGCACAGGGTGGACACAGAGCACAGAATAGACACTTAATGAATATTTGTTTACAGCCATGGAAATGGCCATGGTCACCATCCTCTTCCCAGACATGCCTCCTGCTCTCTAAGGGCTGTGCAATGCTCCCCTGGGAATCACGACTGCAGGAACCTCCAGAAAAGACTGTTCTATCAGTATTCACCACACACTGCAAGGTGGTCTCTGGGCTAATGAAAAGCACAGCAGCTTCGGAACTAGATAAGTCTATGTTCAGATTCTGACTCTGCCATATTCCCAGAGCATAAGCTCTGTCCTATCTGAGCCTCATCTTTCTCATCTGCAAAATAGGATTGTTGTTGGTACCTTTACTGTGGTCGTAAGGATTAGAGAGGGCGACTAGTAGAAATTGCTGGCGTTCTTCCCTCCTGCCAGCTCCTCCAGGCAGCTCTTTGCTTGGCGTCTTTTTACATAGCCAGAATTCTTTTCTTCTTCCTACTTCCCCTCCATTCCCCCCAAAGGTGTCAGGGCCTGGATCCATGAAGTCATATTCTCTTGGAGTAAATCCTAGCATTGCTGCTAATTGTATGTGAGACCGTGGACAAGTTATGTCTCTGAGCCTTTATTTCCTTTATTCCTGAAGATGGGGATGACAATTACCTGTACATGTAATTGTTCTGTGGATTCCCTGGGAATCACCATGAAGCACTTAGCACAAAGCAGATGCTGAGCCCATAGGTGCAGGTGGTAGTTGTAGTAATAGTAATGTTGTGACTGATCCAGTGGATGCTAATTGCTCTGTTTGTCTCACACGCGCACGCACACACACAGACAAGTGCCACTTTGGGTTCTCCTGACCCCTTCCCACCAGAGCTCCTCCCACCTGGAACATCACCCCCTGTGACCCTCCCTCCTGATTTGAATCTTCTTGAAGGACAGAACATGGGGCTTGTTCCGTGGTTTTGTTTGTTTGTTTGTTTGGTTAAATTAACGACGGAATCGTTGCTAAGGAAGCAAATGTCAAGGTGAGATAATCTCTGCATCTTTGGAATGTAGGTAGAAGTAAGGGCATTTGGATCTTTGTATATGACTGCTGTGAATTTAGGTTCCTGTATTAAATAGAAGAAGAAAAATGTTTCTGTTCAAATGTTCCCAGTATTGAGGGTTTAAATTGAATAGATTATTGTCTGGAGGAAAATTCTCGTATAAATTAGACTACGAAGAATTCCTAATTGTTGCAGTTTTCATGTTAATTATTTCATGTTAAAAAAAATGTTACCGCATAAATTAACACATTCTTTCATAGAGAACATATTTTAGAAAGATTTGTTACTTTAATAACTCTTTGTGTATTAGAAATCCCAGATGCCTGTACTAATTAAATATAATCAGATTTTAGATTCAAAAAGCACAGTAGCCATCTAACACAAACAAGCAGGCAGCTAGGTTGACAAACACAGTCAGGAAGAAGTGGATCCCTGTTTCTTTTAAAATTTGAATTTCACAATTCAGAACTGTGAATTCGTGTCCTTCCTTTGTATTACAAAGGCTGGGGATTATTAGACTCAGAGCACCAGCTTTGCAGCTCAAGGGCTCCTGCAGAATTATTAATCAGCCGCTTCTGAGGCCCCTGTAATCCGGTGGCAGATCAAGGCTGATCTCACCATGAGATGCCCTCCCTCTGCCCCCGTCAGCACATGAATTTCTTGTTCTCTGTCAACAACAGTATTGCCATTCCTGCACAGTATGCTGTGACCTGAACAGCAAATGTCAGGGGAAGGAAGGGGGAAAAAAGAACTCTTTTAATTATTGAATTTAATCTAATTCTCCCCGTGCTAGAGAAGCAAACCATCCTCTGACAAAAAAAAGCAAACCCTTTCAAGTGCAAGCCATTGTTTTAAGTACCAATCAGGAAACGCATTTGTTCCAGTGCTGCCATGAAATGACCAGGCCGCACACCCCCTGCCCGTGTTGGGAGTTTATCATCCTGAGGGCTGTCTGGGGAGAGGCCCCGGGGACTTCCCCTGCAGAATGCCCTACCCTCCGAGAGGTCAGACGTGTCTTTCCGGCAGAGCTGAGTGGGATGCCTGAGCCACTCTGCCTGTAATCAAGCCTCCCAGATCCCAAGTTTGGTCCATTTCCGTCACCAGGCAGAAAAGCTCCTTCATTTGTATTCTATCGCTTAGAGCTCCGAGCTCCCGCAGCATTTCTGGGAGGGACTGCTTTGTTTATCTGCTGAGCCACAGTGGAGCTTGGGGCCCAGATTAATAGTCAGGGGGAGCAGGTCAGACTGGCAGGGAAATGGAGATGAATCGTACAGCATATCCATTTTCCTCCTAGAAAGGATGTGTTGGAATCCAAAGATTAAAATTAAAAGAAAGGGGACTTTAAATCACCCTTTCGTACTCCAGTCTCTCTGTTAAAATTAAAACTGGAGGAAGGCAATTTGACTCATTTTTTCCACTTCCACCCTCCGGCAACTCTCTGACTCTGCCTAGAGGGTATATAGATGGGTGTGATGTGGCCTGAGCCAGCATCTTTGAATACCTTTGTTCTTATCTGTGCTGTCCGGTCACATCTCCTTTATGCTGTTAGGTGGCTGCATTTGAGTGGTCAAGAGCGAGTCCTCAGTCTGCGGGTTTCACTTTCAGGTTTCCTGGTAATCATTAAGAAGGAAGCAGATGGTCACCCTCTGTGGTTTTAAAGTGTGTAAATAGGAACTGCAGATTGCCATCAAACATCAAAAATGTCATTTGGCTTCCTTGTCTTGCTTTGCTGGCAGAAGGGACTCCTGCATTTGCATCCTCTGGATAATCAGGGACAGCCAATGCGTGTGAAAACTGCCCCAAGTTTTGAAGCCTCTGTTTCCTCCAGACAGTGTGCTCAGTATCACCCCTCTAGTCTCCCCAGTAGAGGTCCCAGTGGCACCGGCATTGTGCCACATTGTCAGGGGGCAGTTTGGAAAAGCAACTTCAAAGTGGTGCTTGTTTCCCGAATATTTTTTATCCTTCAAATTCTTCTGCACTCCCAGTCAAGCCCCAGCATGATCGCCAACTGTTCCCAAGCAATATCCCCAAACCCAGTGTTGTCCTTGGGGCTAGCACGCTGTGTGGTGGCAAGTCAGGCTGACTCGGGCCCCCTGCCCCTTCTAGGGGTGGCAGGATTCTTGGAATCATTCTATGTTGAACCAGACTGCATTTCTGATTCTGGTAAGTTCTGCTCACCCCTGGAGCAGCAGCAAGCAGGTGGTTACAGCATGCAGCTTTCTCATCTTTTGTTTTGGTCAGAAGTCCACAGACGCGGTATTTATCCCTCTTGAGGCTGTGGATCAGAATTTTTATTCCAATATTGTTTCTTCTTTGGCTCCTAGAAAGCTAGAAAGATAATTGGAGTTATTCAGAGCCTTGATTTTCTAGAACAGCAAACGAGATTCCTCTTTTCCCCAGTGTAAGGCACCCACTTCCATAAGCCCCTGGGAAGCTTATGGAAGCTCAGGAAGGGCCTCCGGGTGGTTCTCAAATTTCTTTTGTAAGAGTTAAGGGACAAAATACCCATGATTTCAGGAGATGCTCATTGATTTTATTCTTTACTTTTGTGTTGCCCCCGAGAATTGTCCTGGGTTGTCATTGGTCACCACTGCAAGGAGGATAACCAGAAAAGGCAAGCCACCCAGAGTGTCTTCCCTTCACTTCTGGCTCCCCCATAGCTATTTAGGAGGAATGTCACAGCCTCCATGGGTCAAAGCTCTTCCACACACAGTTCATCTTCCCACCTGTCCTTCCCTGATGGCAAGACCCCAGGGTTAATGCCTAGACTCCAATCTCATCCCCCTTCTCCCTGGTAGCTAATTCTATGCTCCTGGGTGCTCTGGTTCTCCTGAGTTACATGGGGGTTTTTTGCAGTTTTTGGCCAGGACTGGGTTTGAACCCACTACCTCCAGTATATGGGGCCAGCACCATACTCCTTTAACCCATAGGCACCACCCTCCTGAGTTACATTTTTAATACCCACTGATGGACATTTTGCTCCTCTCAATCTGAATATTCCTTCTATGGCGTCAACCTAGCCAGACTTCTGGTCCATGCCTAGTTAATCCACCTTGTCTTTGAAACATGTTTAGGCCCAGCTGGTGGTCCTTGGTTCTTGTCTTCCTTGGGCTAACTTCCTTCCTCCACCCCCATCCTTAGTGGGACAGCACCCCTCCTGGCTCCCCATCTCTTTCCTTCTCTGACTCTCTGCCCACCATTATGCTGAAATTTCAGATGGGATATAATTACAACCCATTGTACCATTTACTTTCCATTTATTTTAATTTTTAAAAACGTGGGGCTAAAATCTCATGAACTTAAAGTAGAAATTTCAACAGAATGTGTCACCAGGGATAACTGGAAAGCACACAGTTGTATTACTTCAGAAGCATTTGGGAAATCTGAAAGTCATTCCCTTGGCCTGGTGTGGAAAATCTGAGTTTTGTCTTGCCAAGTTTCGTGGGTTTGAAATCATTGTTTAGTTTGAATAACCACAAAGCTCCAGGTCAGGTCAGCTTAGATTTTGCTTCCTTTACAGGATCCTAGTCCTGCCTTGTCACCTCCCCCTCATGTAAACGACTTCCTGTTATTGGCAAAGTTTGTGATTTCTTTTCTCTGATTCTCCAGGGTAACTTTAAAGCGAAGCCCTGCACATTATTAAATATTGCACATAATCATTTGCAGAGTTTGTGGCTTTGTAATTAAAGAGGACTCTGGGTGGTTCTTTGGTTTAGAAAAAGTGTCTATTGTTGAAGCTAAAGCCACTTCTTGAAAATGCTATTAGGGTACAGCTTGTGTTCTCTGTAGGAAGAATTTGGCTACTTTAATCCTGACTGGCTTCACCGTCTCCTTGGCCCAGTTTCAGCCAGAGAGAATATTCTCTGAAACAAGGCTATGGGACTGGCCTGGGCACCAGGCAAACAAAACGAAACACTTGTCAGTTTAGCTTTCCACTAAGAGCCCCTGATGTGACTTTCCTCCTCCACCCTACAGCCTGTCCTGGCCCTGACTCCGACCCTCCTTGCCCTGGGGACACTCTGCATCATCTCAGCGCAGCCACCTCTCCCTGGAGCCCTCACTCCCTGTCCATGTCCTCTTTTCTTCTCTCTTCTGAGCACTCTTCTTCCTGAGGCCCATGCCACAGTTTAGTTCTCTCTAGGGTTTGCCCGTGAGCTCCTTCTCCTGGTGCCAGAAGTGACCACACTTGGTTTTCCCAGGAGTGCCTCATACCATGCTGCAGACTTAATGGATACTCAGTCAATTCTCAATGAGTGATTGATGAGTGTGTTGGGTTTTCTTCGTCCTTTTTTCCTCTCTTGAAGTTGGGGGAGCTTTGGCATTGCTGATGGCCTGGAGCTTTGGGCTTATTTTCCAATGCAACTTGGTACCTTTGCATTTCTATCCAAGTAAAATAAATGCTAGTGTTTATTTAGCTATTACCAGGTGCCAGGTGCTGTGCTGAACTCTTTATGTCTATTGTAACTCTCACCTCACCCTCAGGAGGTTATCATCTCTGATTTATGGACAAGGAGACTCAGACTTAGAGAGATTTTTAAATAGTCACCCAACATGCAAGCCCAGGGCTGCCTTACTCTGAAGCCACTTTCCTAAATGTCACGCAGGCCCTTCCAGAAGTGGCCACTCAATCCCAGCTCAGCCCACCCACGATGGGGCATCTTTGCATTATCACCAGAGAGCATGCACGCAAGCCCTGTTTCCCAGCCAACTGATGTATTATGCAGGTGGACTTGGGAACAAAAATGTCTGCAGTCTTCACGTGAGCATTTGAAATGCCACTGCCATCCCCCTAATGTATGAAGTACAGGAACTCACTGATCAAGTAAGAGCTGTTTGTATTTGAGATAAAAGTGAAAAGCAGATTCCCTAGCTACTAGGAATAGAGGGACTTCATTAACTAGAATATGACTTAGAGATTGAGTTGGCCCTACTAACATCGTGAACATGGCGAGTCGTCCAGATTTCACGTAAAAATTTCACAAAAACATTCAGTCAGGCTGTCTGAAAGTATGGGGCCAGGAGCAGTGGCTCACACCTGTAATCCTAGCGCTCTGCGAGGCTAAAGTGGGGAGACTGCTTGAGCTCAAGAGTGCAAGACCAGCCTAAGAAAAGTGAGACCCTTTCTCTGCAAGAGAAACAAAAATTAGGTACACACCGATAATCCCAACTACTTGGGAGGATTTCTTAAGCCCAGGAGTTTGAGGCTATAGTGAGGTCTGATACCACCACTGTACTCTAGCTGGGGAGACAGAGTGAGACTCTCTCAAAAAAATATAATAATAATTTGAGAGCAATCAGACTGTCCTAGGATGTGGAAGGAAGATCTTATTCCTCTAACTCTTAAAAGAGTGGGAAAAGTATCAGTTTGTTACACCACCAGATTGTCACTCACTGTGTCTAGTTTGAATAAGTCTGTGTAGAAGAAGAGGATTTCCTTGGCCATTAGGGTGTTGGATAAATTGCTGCCTGGGTTGACCCTTTAGCTAGTTAGAGCATTTATTGAGCAGTTGCTGTTTAACCAGCCTTAGGGCAAGTCACTATGGAAAAAGTGTAGTCTAAAACTTGGTCTCCAGCCACAAAGGATTTACATCGTACTTAAGGAGATTTTTAAAACAACACATGGAGATTTTAAAAATAATACACGTTAAAAACTCATAGGGAGACACAGAGGAAACATGGACATGGCAGAATACCATATAGTGCTTGCACGCTTGGGCACTGGAGCCAGTCTCCTTTGGGTCAAATTCCAATTCAACCATTAATACCTGTCCTTTGGCACATCACTCTTCCTCTCTGTGTTCAGTTTTTCTCATCTGTAACAGAGGAGAAAAGAGGACTAGTACTATATACTCACATGTATACAGCATTTCAATGATGCCTGGCACTCAGCACTCAGTATATGTTTAGCCATTATAGTATCTACTCTTAGCACGCATTAAACTGTCACTTACAGCATTGGCTCTAAGTGCCAGGGAGAGCTCATGAAGGCTGAAGTAATCACAGCTGACTTCATGAAAGAGGTGGGACTTGAGTTGAGCAGGCTTTAGCTATGCAGCTGAAAGGAAAGAAGGCATTCAAATCATTAATGTGAAAGGAGCAAATGTAGTCAGGCCGGGCACAGGGTGTAGGTAATAGGAACACAAAGTACATCAGGTTGATTGTATGTTTGGGGTGGCACTAACCAAAGTTGAATAGGCTTTTGGGTCTTCAGAAACTAGCTAGGAGATTTTGACTTACTGCAGTAGAATATATGGTTGGAGAGGGAGGAGCATTAGGAAGCTGCAGTTTAAAGGGATTCATTGGAAAGAATCTGACTCAAGTCAGATTTTGACAGTGAACCTCAATAGGAAAGGATAAATTTGAAACATGTCAAAGAGGGAAACAAGAGGCCTTGGTAATGGACTAGATCTGGGGGTTTCGGGAGAGGGAAATCCTACCTGGATTTTAGGTTTTTCACCTTGAGGCCTGGCAGAATGGTGATCTGACCCCCCCAGAAAGAGGATAATAACAGAAGGGATTTCATTTCTATCCTAGAATAGTAAAGTAAAAATTAGCTTTGTAACTCAGTTAGTGAAATTTTCCACCAAGTGATAAGAATCTTCTCTATAACCTTACTCACAGCCAGATAACTTGGTGAAAAAATAAATGCAAATGTGCAGTTGCCATATTTGAGTTAAAGATAGAAGGTGATTGAGACTTTGTCCCTTGAGTATTTGTAAATAAGGAACCAAGACTTCAGATGAGCATCAACAGCTAAATGGTGTGTCCAACCCCATTTACATAGAGATGGACAGGGTTGGTCATAAAAGAGAAGGTGTGTTGCCTAGGGGAACACATGGAACACTGAGTCCCATAAGACTGCAGTCCCCAACCCACAGGCTGTGGACACAGTACTGCACAGCAGGAAGTGAGCAGCAGGTGACTGAGTGAAGCTTCATCTATATTTACAGCTGCTCCCTGAGCTCTGCCTCCTGTCAGATCAGCCTTGGCAGTAGATTCTCATAGGAGCGTGACACCTACTATAAATTGTGCGTTTGAGGGATCTAGAGTGCATGCTCCTAAGAGAATCTAGTGCCTGATGATCGGAGGTGGACCTAAGACAGTGATGCTAGTACTGGAACTGTCTAGCTGCAGGGCTCCCACTGATTCTGCATTATAGTGAGTTGTGCAATTATTTGATTATATATTACAACATAATAATAGAAATAAAGTACACAGTAAGTATAATGTGCTTGTATCATACCAGAACCATCCCCCGACTCCCCACCCCTGGTCCGTGGAAAAATTGTCTTCTGTAAAACTGGTCGCTGGGGACCCCTGCTCTGAGGCACTGGTAATTAGAGAATGGGGAGATGAACAAGACAGTGGGGACAAATAAAATGCATGGAGAGAAAGGAAGATCATCAGGGAAGAATAAATTCACAAAAAATAATTAGTGCGTTTCTCATAGAAGTGTTCGAGCTTTGCAAAGCGTTAGAGCATGCTAAACTTTACTCCTTTGTTTCTGAGATTATTGGTATTATTCAAATGTGAGGAGGACACCAAACGAGCACAAAGGTGGTGAGAGCCACTGGTCGAAATAAACATGACAGAAGTGACAGTGGAAGCATAATCTACTCATTTGCTAATTGCTGAGAGACAGCCATGGGCCTTGAAGTGCCATGATGTTCTTAAGAGTTTTGAAAAGTCAAAATACTTTTTCCATTCTGTCTCGTCACAGATCATTCTCACAGTAGTGATGTGTTATCTTCCACATTTTAAAGACAAGAAAGAATGAGGTGGGGAAGTTATCACACTTCTGCTCATGAACCCAGTGGCTTTCCAGCACACGTAGGATGGAATCCAAAATTCTAGCACAGCTTGCAAAGCCCCACAATATCTATTCATGTACCTCATTTTATTCTTTACAGCACTTTATGGTAGCTGACATGTATAATATCCATTCATATAATTTATCTCCTCCTCAAACTAAGTTTCTTTTTTTTTTTTTTTTTGAGACAGAGCCTCAAGCCGTCCCCCTGGATAGAGTGCCGTGGCATTACAGCTCACAGCAACCTCCAACTCCTGGGCTCAAGCGAGTCTCTTGCCTCTGCCTCCCAAGTAGCTGGGACCACAATC
>CAUYTI010044115.1:0-13478 GCA_963575145.1 Galago senegalensis | reverse complement strand
AGTTTACATTCCCACCAGCAGTGTAGGAGTGTTCCCTTTTCTCCACATCCACGCCAGCATCTCTGGTTTGGGGATTTTGTGATATGGGCTAATCTCACTGGAGTTAAATGATACCTCAGAGTAGTTTTGATTTGCATTTCTCTGATGATTAAGGATGGTGAGCATTCCTTGGTTTTTCTTTTGGGAGGAGCTTCGCCATTTTATTATCTTGATAGACACATAGGTGCACACTGTAAAGAGCCTAATACATTCACAAGGCTTCTCTTACCCTTCTGTCCCTTCCGGCTTGTTTACTCCTCCTCCCCCCCCAAAACTACCAACTTTCTTTGCTGATTCCTGTGCTGCATTTTCTGCATGTCTCTAAATAACATTAGTCTTGTTGCTTCCCAAGTTTTTAGCTTTATGCATTGCCTACTCACTTCCCGCTGTGTAAGATGAGGGATTTAACTTTACTTCTTCATTCTTTCTTTGGCCCTGCAAAATAATACTACCTTTTTTCAATCTTTCAGTATATTTATACTGCAATTTTAGCTTCACCAAATATTCATTGCTTAAATAGTTATAATCATATAAATGGTGTTGAGAGCTGAGCCCAGTGAACTCTGGGAACTTTTCCTTTCCTGCTCAGCTTTTTACATCTCCTGGAATTAATGATTATCTTTCTGTTCATTTGTTTGCTTGGTTTTCAGTGTGCTTATCATCAGTTTAACCCCGTATCTCCAGCAGTTATCTGAATCTCCTCTCAACAGATTTATTCATGTTAGTTATTTTAACATTGTCACCTTCTTGAGAGACATCCCCCTGCGATCCTTCTTACCTGTGCTCTGGAAGGGTCATGCTCCATTCTCCAAGCTTCCTCACCAACGGGGGAATTTTCTTTTCTTCTCTCTCATGTTGGGTGTCCTGTTTCTTGGATCTCATGTCCTCTTCTTTCTGGGTTGATTTCTGGCTTCCTTTGGAGGGATGTTTCAGAGGTCAATTTTGGAAGACCTGGAATTTCTGAAACTGTTTTTCTTTTGCCTGACATTTCATAGCAGAGCTAGGCACATAGTTTTAAGACTAGAAAGAGGAAGAGGAAAATATTACTTGCTTCTCTTCTAAATTTTAATATTTGCTATTGAGAAATTTGAAGCTGCTGGGATCCCTGATCTTTTGTTCCTGCACTTTTTTCTTCTCTGGGTGCCTAGAGGATTTCCTCTTTGTCCCCAGACTTCTGAAACTGTACAGAGACGAGTGTTGCCCTCCATTTCTTTTTGTTTACTGTCCTGGACACTCAGATGGGGGGTTCTTCGAGTCAGGAAACTCAGGTCCTCAGTTCTTTCAAAGCTCTTGAATTATTTTGTTGATAATTACCCTTCCTCAAGTTCATCTGTTTTTGCTTTTCTGATTTCTCATTATGTAATTATTGGGATTCTTTAACTGGTTTTCCCAATTTCTTACTATTTTCCAATTCCCAATCACTTTGTCTTTTGAGTCTGCTTTCTAGAAGACTACCTCAACTTTACCTTCCAATATTTTAATTCACTTTTTATTTTAGTTTGTGAGATAGAGTCTGACTCTGCACCCTGGATAGAGTGCTGTGTTATCATAGCTCACAGCAACCTGAAACACTTGGGCTCAAGGGATTGTCTTGCCTCAGTTTTTCTGTTTTTAGAAGAAAAGGGGAGTCTCACTCTTGCTCACACTGGTCTTGAACTCCTGAGCTGAAGCAATCCACCTGCCTTGGCCTCCCAGAGTGTTAACATTATAGATGTGAGCCATAACACCAGGCCAATTCACGTTTAGCCTTAATTTTTAATTTCCAAGAGCTCTTTTTTTGAATATTTATTCTATAGCATTTTAATGGTTACAACATATCCTCCTACTTATTTGAGCACACAATGATGGTTTTTGAAGATTCGTGTTTTTCTTGCATAAGCTTAGTTTTCTCCAAGTTACTTTCAGTTTTTATTTTTATCCCAGGCTTTCTTTACATGTTTCATGTGTGTAATCCTTTTCTCTGCTCCTATTCAGTGGGCAATCCAAAGCTGAATGTGAGCTCTGACCTGTTTTATTGGGAGACTTCAGTATCTTTCCTCTTGAATTGGCCAGGCTCTTCAGCTCAGAGTCTTCCAAGTTTGGAGGCCCACAGTCTCACTGTTCTTCTGTAGTGAATAGTTTATATGCTAATGTTCACCTGAAAAGCCTGAGACCCAGAGAAGTTATGCAATCTGGCAGGGTCACACAGGAAGGAAAGGTAAGGACAGAATCCTTTCATTAAGGGCTTTGTGTGGAAAATCCTAACACTAAATCTGAAACTCTTCTTCTGCACATTCCCATGTGTCTTCTGCACATTCCCATGTGTCCTCCCATGTGTCCAAAGATGTGCTATTATGTTTGAAAATATAAGAGAAGGTGTTTATGGAGAGAACTGCTCAGGAGAGACAGGACAGTCTCTGTGGAAGCCTACTCAGGGAGAAGATAAAAACGGATTTTGTGGAGGGACTATGTGCAAGAAAACAGGACAAGACACCCCCTGTTTATGTCTGTGGCTGCGCTGCTAGGAGCTCTGACTCAGTGTAATGACAGCTTGAGACTTTGCTCCGGGTGACTGCTGCTTTCAAAGAAGGTGATTGGCAAGTCCAGTTTTGCAAGCAGAAGTTTCTTAACCATGAAATGAACATCACATGATTTCAAATAGTACATAATAACAAAGTACATAATAAGGAAAATTTTTCTCACTTGTGTTTCTAAACTCATTTTCTTTGAGCATTTATCACCTTAGGTGAAAGTGTCAATTGAACTTCTAAGTGTGTGGAGCTAAAAGAGTAAGTCTTAAAATCCTGTAGTATGACAGGAGTGCCCTGGAAAAGAACCCAGAGTTGCGGCATCACTACACTGTCCACTGGCTTCCCCGGCTAGCAGTATTTTCTGGTATCCCAGCTTTTAACTGATTCCATTATTTCATCTATTGTAAGGAACACTATGGGGTGGGGAAACAACTCATTAAATAAATGAGGTTGGACAGTTAAGTTTGCTAACGCATCCTAGGAAAAGTGCTACATACCTCAGTGCTGAGTATCACTGTGGGCACCTTTGAAGTTCTCCCCTTGGGATGCTGTCCACCAATGCCAGCTCCTAGTTCACTCTTCAAAGCAACTTTGGAACTCTTTTCCTGGAAAAGCCTATAAAGCTGTCATAATGTTACCCCTGATGTCCTGAATGTGATTAAAATGTCTTCCTTTTAATATTTCCTTTATCTTTGAGTGAAGAAGAAAGTCACTGGGGGCCAGATCAGGTGATTAGGGAGGGTGTTCCAATACAGTTATTTGTTTACTAGATAAAAACTCCCTCACAAACAGTGTTGTGTGAGCCAGTAAATTGTCATGACGCAAGAGCCATGAGTTTTTGGCCAAGATTTTCTGTTAAAATTTTCCTAATTGTTTTTCTAGTGATGTTTACTTGGTCTGTTATGCTTCTCACAGCCAATGATTTTGACACACCACTTGATGAATTTTTGCAATGTTTTCATCAGTTCTACTTGTTACTGGCCATCCTGACCTCTTTTTATCAGTGATGCTTTCTCTCCCCTCAGAAAAAATGTTTAATGCATTTGTACACTGCAATTTTCTTCATGGCATTATCCCCATAAACTTTAATTAACATGTTCCTGATTTCACTTCCACTGTTGCCAAGTTTAACAAGAAATTTACGAATATTTGTTTGTTGCTCTGATTCAAGCACTGACGTTCTGCATGGCACACAAAAACACCCAACAACAATAATGAATGCCACTCAACAAGACACTGCCTTACATTGACATGAACACAGCCGTGACACACTGTTATACCAAGGTTATGAAACCTTTCTGAGCTATTGGTACAGTGCCACCAATGTAAGCACACAGTGGCAAGTTCTCAAACTTAATTGTCATATGTTCTGTAATCTCAGACTACTAGAGGCCTCAACTTCAAGTCCAGAAATGTCACAATAAGAGAAAACATGAATTTCAGAATAAAAGGCCCTACATGAAGCAAATAGTTATGACTCATGCCAGGAGGTCATTTCCAGTTGATTGATGGCCATCCAGGGATATTTGACTCAATCTGGAATAGAAATGCTCTGGGTCAGCTATGACTACAGATCCAAAAAAAGGATCATTTTCTGGGAAGACAGAGAAAGCCTGTGGTAGTGAAAATAAAGAATCATTTCTGCAAAAACTGAGGGTGAACTTGAAGCTCTTAAGAAATGAATCCTTGGGAGGCACGTGTGGCTCAAAGGAGTAGGGTCCCAGTCCCAGATACTGGAGGTGAAGGGTTCAAACCTAGCCCCAGCCAAAAACTGCAAAAAAAAAAAAAAAAAAGAAAAGAAAAGAAAAAAAAGAAAAAAAAAGTAAAAAGAAAAGAAATGGATCCTCAAGCACAACCCAGACTGAGAGAAGATGGTGACTGGATGAGATGCACAGTCCAGCCAGTCAAGGAAACTTAATTTTGAACAGAGTTTAAAGCATCATAATAAGAAAAAGAAATCCCAGATTTCTCTAGAAGCTAAAGATTGCACTTTTTAGAGGGTTCACAATGAGCTCAAAATACTCATGTTTTGGATCTTTTTAAAAACTGCATGATAAACATGGTTGCTTTCATTATTAAATACAAAAATAGCTTCAGAAATCAATTCAGAACAGCAAAACACCTGTCCAGTGTAGTTATTGGGCTTAGGTGTCTGTGACCCCCCTCTGCCCCCCGGTCAAAAAGGAAAAGTCAAGAGAAATAGGACCTTTGCTTACTGTACTGTGGTCTCCTCCCTTCTGGTGGGGCCCCTTTCTCTATCCAGGCAAGGACAGCACCCATCTCAGCGATTGCTAAACTTCCCAAAGTGATCTCTACACAAGCTGTGAACTAAGGTTCTTATGCTTCCAAAAAATATGAATAAATTAAAAAACAAAATAGGCTCTAGAAAAAGAAATGGAGTTGCCTAAAACCATTTTAGTTTTTTGGTCTAAAACAGAATGGTGTGTTCACCAAAAGTGTGGAATAAACAAGATACGAAGAAGCAATCAGATGCTGAAGGGACTCACAGGCCAAAACCAAGAGTGACATAGACCAAATATTTTAAAGCCAGCACTGAACCAGGTACCATTTCATTTAACCCTTATAGTAAAAACCTAATGAGCTCTCTCTAGTCCACAGATGAGAAAAATCTGTGAAGGAGGAACATTAATGTCATATTTAAGGTCATTTGAAATGTTAAGCTGCTCCAAGCAGATTTGAACTGAACTTTGTCTGACAACAGAGCCTGCATTCTTTCTTTTCCACAAGAGACCTGGTTTCAGAACAATTGATAGAGGCTAGCCTCAGGCATCTGAGACAAACAACATCCTCCAGTAGCAAAGGATGGTCTGGGATGATCCTTGTTAGGCTGAAGGATTCAGCAATATTCTGAAGCTTCATGTGTCAGCTGGATCCAGCAATTACTGATAATGTCTACTAATTAAACTTACTTCTAAAAAACACTTAAAAGTGGAATTTCCTCCTGATAGAGTTGATATTTTGCAGGCAGGGAATTATCAAATTTTGGATATTAGGCTTGGTCTCATCCTCCACATCCTCCCTACCCGACCTCCTGTCCCCCATGGACACTGGCAATATGCAGTGCAGAGCTGAGAGTAGTCCATGTATACTGTCAATGAATAGTTTCTGTTTTTGGCAGTGACCAGTGATCTGGAGTGGATCACTGGTCCCTTGATGTGAGAAGGTAGAATTGCAAGGAAATGGACAAGTTTCTTGAAGATGTAACCCCATAAAGAAGTTCAAGTCTTTGGGAGATGACCCCAGAGTCTGTATCATTAAGGAGCACTCATGATGGACCTTGAGAATGACCTTCATTACAGAAGGCTTATATATCCCCTCTGTAGCCTTGGGTAGAGATTCATGCAGAGCTGGCTAACAGAATAATGAGGTGCCTACTCATTATTCATGAGCCTACTACTCATAATGCCTACTCTCCACACTTCATACACACAGAAATGTGTGCAGTTGAGCTCATAGGCAGGAATTCAAATAACTGCATGGGCAAGGCTAGTTTGTGCATGAGTGAGGTGGGCCAGGTCTGATTCAAGACAAGGTCCTTGGGTCTTTGGTAAATTGGCCAGATCATGTCATCTCTAAGAGGGCACAACTGAACTATTCCATTCAATTCCTGCTAGCTGCGGCCATGAGACTTTGAGTCCCAGTGTGGCTAGCCCTTTGGATTATTCAAGTTAAGTGGAAATGTAGATTTTAAAATGTGAACTAGCTTGTTTTTCTGATGCTAGCATTAAATTTAAATCTTTAAAATATATGAACATATTTTTAAAAAATCATAAAATGTAAAACAATCACACGGCAAATTTGGCCTATGTGTTCTTGGCTCACTACCCTGTCACGTACCTTACTCCTCTGTCATAGAATAAGATCAGAGAGTAAGAGCCAAGTTCAATAAGAACTCATGAGTGGTTACTATGTCTACCATTTCCTTTGTGTTTACTATAGAAGTCAGTCACTTTTGTGGGTTTTCCTAGGAAATTAAAATTTTAAATATTTTGCTTTCCTTGTTATTAGTCATGTATCCCTTAACAAAGGGGATACGTTCTGAGAAATATGATTCTTATGTGATTTCATCATTGTGTGAACATCATAGAGTGCACATATATACAAACCTAGAAGACACAGCCTACTACAGACTTAGGCTACAGGCTATGGCCAAGTGCTCCCAGGCTGTAAACCTGTATCACAGGTTACTGTGCTGACTGCTGTAGGCCATTGTAACACTATGGTAAGTATTTGTGTATGTAAATATATTTAAACATAGAAAAGGTATAGCAAAAACAGAGTCCACCTACAATGAGCACTTACCATGAACGGAGCTTGCAGGACGGGAAGTTGCTCTGATTAGGCTGGGTGGGGGGGAGTGAGCAGCGAGTGAATGTGAAGACCTAGGACTTCACTAGACATAACTGTAGACTTTACAAACATTGTCCATAAATTCCACCAAACTCATACATTTTTTTGTTTCTTCAATAATGAATTAACTTTAGCTTACTGTAACATTTTTACTTTGTAAACTTTTAATTTTAATTTTTTTGCCTCTTTCTAATAATAGTTAAACATGAGAGAAAATGATGCAATCAAGAGACATGTATACACAAGATACATGAGGCTGCTTTTGGCATAATACTATTTTACAGTAAATTTTTTTTTAATAAGCAAAAGAAAGATACCCTAAAATAACAATAAAAGGATAGCTATAGTATAGTAATTATATAAACCAATAACAGTTGTTTATTGCCAGTATCAAGTGTTAACGTTCCACACATAGTTGTTATGAGCTATACTGTTATACAACCGTTTGTTTATACCATATCACCACAAACACACTGGTGATGTGCTGTGCTGAGATGTGATGATAGCTACAGTGCCACTTAGGCAACAGGAATTTTTTAGCTCCATTATAATCTTATGGGGCTATAGCCTCGTAGATGTGGTCTGTTATTGACCAAGACATTGCTATGTGGCACATGATTGTATATGCAATCCTTACAATAATTATTTCCTTCAGGATAATATCCATAGCAGTTCTATGATAAACTTAGGGCTTAGCAAACTGAACAAAGTGACTATGTCTTAGATTTGAGATTGCGATCTGAGACCGAGTTTGCAGGCTAAACAAACAAACAAAAAAACCCATGAAATTACATTAGTGTCTTGACATCATGCTTCCTTCAAACATATGAGTATGAGGTCTGACAATTAAGTTTGCTAACTCATCCTAAAAAAGGGCTGTATCCTGCATTGCTGAATATCACTGCAGTTACCATCATGGCTGTCATCATATGGCACACAGACACTGTCACATGTTGACATGAACACTAATGTGAGGCAATGACATATCGAGGTTATGAAACCTTTCCGAGTTGGTTGTACAGTGCTGCTAATGTATGTGTGTGGTGGCAACTGCACTTTTTCTAGGATGAGATCTCAAACTCAATTGTCAGACTTCCTATGTTCCTGCTTTTACTATCCTTGTCACCCTTCCCTGTGCTCCTGTTTGTCTAAATCCTCTCTAAGGGGCGATACCTAGCAGTGATGAGGCCCATAAAGAGTGTGATTATTGTCCTAAATTACCTTTTATGTATCTTGAATAAGACAGATTGCATTAGCTTTTAAAAAAATTCTTCGATTGGTTGAAACATTTGAGATTATTGTCAACTAAATTGCTCAAGAATTTCATTTCCATGGTGCTGCAATCCACATCTGAACTATGCCGCATTTGTAAAATAAATCCCTTGGGTCCAAAGATAGGATCTTAGGTCTATCCTTGTTGAATTTCATCTTCTTCTGTTTGTGTTTTGGTCTTGACATGGCCAAAGATCTTGGTTGGAGCTTTGTTCTCAGAAGGAATATGGTGTTGTGTTGGGGATTATTTCCTTTATGAGAGCCCTCTCTTTTTAAACCATATAATATTTTCATATCTTTTGCAATTTTATCTTTTTGCTCATCCTGTGACAGGTTTACGTTTTTCTTGCCTTCAGTATTTAGAAGGGTTTGTTCAAAAATGCCTATGAATGTCCCTTCAAATACTGAAGGTTCAAAACAAGACAGTAGAGAAGTTCAGATATCTGCTAGACTGGCTTTGCCAAATAGCAAATTCTTCTGGTAGGGGAGTCAGGATGGAACCACAGCTGGAGCCAGCTGTGAGACACCACCTCAATGACAAATAGTTTCTTTTCTTTATTTGTTGTGGCAACCTGCATTGAGCTGTGGTTAACTGGAATGATGTTCAGGGATTCTAAGGATGCTGAAGACCTGTAGTGCTCTTGATGGCTCTTTACATCAAAGGATATCTTTTCTAATTTTTAGAAAGTCCCCCTCTGGCTATTGGCCTTCATCCCAGTCTATACCTCACACTTCCCCTTCAGTCTGGAAGAACTTATGTGAGATCCTCAGGAGCTTTGATATTTCTTGACTTCTGAGAACTAGATTCTACTATTGTATAGAACCCCCCTTAGATAGCATTGTTTATGACTATCCTGGTTTATGATTGAGCACTAAATGTACTGTTTAAAAAAGCAAAATTCTGGGAAATGAGAACAGTATCAAATGACTTGAGGTAAGTAGACATAATCTTAACACTAGTTAATTATTAAAATGCTATTGTGTTGTAAAGTTTTATCTTGCTAAGAAAATTGTCACCTAGCCAATGGGAAATAAACAATTTTTTTCTGGCAGTGCAATAGAATACAGTTCAGTCATAGTTAAGGGTGATAATTGAAAAACATCCTGCCATTTGGAACTCATCTGAGTTCTGGCTCAACTCTCCTGTTTTCCTTGGGAAGACAATCAGATTAGTGCCCAGGCTCGCAAGGCATGGTCTCCACTTGGGACATGTGTCCGAAGTCCAGGGAGTAAGAAGTAAAATACCTTCTCTCAGAAAGGAAAGAAAAAAGAGAAAGAAAACAAAAACCTTAATTAAAAAAAAAACAATGAAGTAAACTCTGATGTTGGGGATAAAAGTGAAACAAAATATTTAGATAAAGAAGCTATAATCACAGATAATAACAAACTGCAAACATTTAAATGACATTTTCTGTGTACAGAGCTTTGTCCTGGTATTTTAGATAAGGAAACTCTTTTAATACTCACAATTCCATGATGTAGGTATTACTATTCCTGTTTTACAGGTAAAGAAACTAAGGTAACAAAAGGTTATATATTTATACCTGGCATTTTTAATACTGATAGCTTCTTTATCTTATATACTTGTTTTTAGGGGCAGTCTTGTTGCATAACTTTAAAACATTGCTTCTTTGATTTATATATTTGCCTTGACAACCACATCCAAGAATTCACTAAGTCTTGAAAGTTTTATGCCCAACATTTATGTAAAATCTTTCACTTGTCTCTCTCTCTTTCCTGCTACTACCTTAGTCTAATGCACCACCATTTCATCTAGAAGACAGCATTAGTCACCTAACTGGTCATCCTGTCACCTGTACAGTTCATTACCGACTCAGCAACTAAAGTGAGCTTGTAAGATGAATAAGATCCTCTTTCTTATTTCAAACTTTCCATTGGTTCCCTCCTAGTATTCAGAGCAAACCTAAATTCCAAACCATGATGTGTAACTCTGTGCATGACTTGGTCCCAGCCTGCCTCTCCAACCACATTTTATTGCCTTTTCTTTCCCTTTCTTAGTAATAGAGGTGTCAAGTCCCAGTAAATTTATCTTGGAGGAAAAAGATTTACATGCCACAAAGCAGTAGATGTCTACCACCTTCACCGATAGAGAACATCTTTGACACAGTATAGGGTTTTTAATTCCACCCTTTAACATATACTTGTCTCCAGGGGGTTCCAGATTACTTGACACTTTCAGCTTCTCATATCTGATGAGAACAGTACTGACATAGTGGGTCAATGGGCAGTTCTGTGGAAAGTCAACACAGTCAAGTACCATGTGTGTTTTCTCCTTAATGGTCATGACATATTTTTCCTATGCTCAAATCTCTTTTAATTTTTCCTAATATTATCTGAAAATGTTAGCGTAGAGGTCTTATACTTCTTTTGTTAGATTAATTCTCAGGTATTTGATCTATAATGATAGGATATTTTTAAAGAATCTAATTACAGTAGACCCCCTGTAGTAGAACCTTCTGTATATTGACAAACTGGTCAGTATACAGAGGTGGTCAAAATAAGGAACTAGGTCTACCATACTTATATGTATGTATATTTACTTTATTTTTGTATTTCAGAATATTACAGGGGCTCACACATTTGGGTTACATAAATTGCTTTTGTGCATTTCAGGTCAAAGTTATAAGTGTGCATTTACCTAAAATGTGTGCCTTTATCTGTTAAGTGCGAGTTAACCTGACCCTTCCCCCCACCAACTTGATTCCCATCAAGTTTAACTTCCATACATGCACATAAGCATTGATCAGCTAGTTCCAATTTACTATTGAGTACACATGGTATTTGTTTTTCCATTCTTGTGATACTTCACTTCAAAGAATGGTCTCCAGCTCCATCCAGGTTGTTAAAAAATGTACTAGGTCGTGGCTGAGTAGTACTCCGTTGTATTCACACACCACATGTTATCAATCTACTCATGAATTGATGAGCACTTGGGTTGTTTCCACATCTTACAAATTTTGCTGCTGTAAACATTTGAGTACAAGGGTCTTTTCTATAAAATGTCTTTTTCCCCCCTCTTTGGGTAAATCTCTAGTAGTGGGATTACAGGATCAAATAGTAGGTCTACTTTTAGTTCTTTAAGGTATATCTGTACTTCTTTTCATAGAACTGTACCAACTTGCAGACCCACAAGCAGAGTGTAAGAGCTCCTTTCTCTCCACATCTGTTGCCAGCATCTATTGTTTTAGGACTTTTTGATATGAACCATTCTTTTTTTCTTTTCTTTTCTTTTTTTTTTTTTTTTGGACAGAGTCTCACTCTGTTTCCCAGGATAGAGTGCCATGGCATCAGCTGGTTCACAGCAACCTCATACTCCTGGGTGTGTATAATCCCCTTGCCTCAGCTTTCCAAGTAGCTGGGCCTATAGGTGACTGCCACAAAACCCAGCTAATTTTTTCTATTTTTAGTAGAGATGGAGTTTTACTCTTTCTCAAGCTGCTGTCAAACTCCTGACATGAAGCAATCCTCCCAGTGTTAGGATTACAGGTGAGAGCCACTGTGCCTGGCCTGATATGAGCCATTCTTACTGGTGTTGGTTATGTCTCATTGTGGTTTTGATTTGCATTTTTCTGATGATTAGAGATGATGAGCATTTTTTCATGTGTTTGTTGGTCATATGTCTATCTTTGTTTGAAAAGTTTTTGTTCATATATTTTGCCCACCTTTAAAAATTGTTTTTTTGCTTTATCTTTGCTAATGTCCTTGCTTGAATTCTTTGAAGATTCTAGTTATCTGCTCTTTATTGGATGAGTAGCATGCAAATATTTTCTCCCACTCCGAAGGTTGTCAATTTACTCTATTTATTGTGGCCTTGGCTGTGCAAAAACTTTTTAATTTGATCAGGTCCCATGTTTTGTTGTTCTTTTGATGATTGCTTTTGGGGTCTTCTTCATAAATTCTTTCCCAAGGCTAATAGATCTAGAAGAGTTGTTCTAACATTTTTCTTCTAGAATTCTTATAGTTTCCTGGCTTAAGTCTTTTATCCATCATAACTTATTTTTTGTGAGTGGTAAGAGGTGTGGGTTCTGTTTCAGTCTTTTACATATGGCTTTCCAGTTTTCTCAGCACCATTTATTAAACAGGAATTATTTCCCTCCATGTATGTTTCTGTCTGCTTTGTCAAAGATCAAATGGGAATATGAGGATGGTTTTATCTCTGGGTTTCCTGTTCCCAATTACTTTGATGCTTGGAAATATGCTATCCCAAATTCTTGTGCAATTGTTTTTAGCAACTTCTTGAATCATTGGCTTGGAAAGATTCGCACATTAGCTGCCCTCATTTGTTTGAACCAGCTTTATGTGGCTTCCTTGACTTCATTGAGGGAAATTTTCCTGTTTTTCCACTCTGGGTCTCCACTTTCCTTACCATATCTCTCCAAGTTCACGTTTTTATGTTTTTGGACATTGATAAATGTGATCTTGTTAACACCAAAATGTTCTGCTGTATTTCTTTGTTGCTTTTCAGAAAACCTACAAAATCAACCTTTTTCTTCAATGCCAGCTCTTTGATTTCTTTCCTTATGGCCATCATATTTCAATTAACAGCAAAAATTTTAAGCAAGTGTAGGATGTGTCCACAATTCAGACCAGTCCCTAATGTTGAAAACAATCTTCTACAACACATTATAAACAATAGGACATTAGGCCTAATCCAATACTTGGTAATAATAAAACATAAAAAAAAGAACTTATACTAAAGAAAAAATAATACAACTAAAAGGCAAAACCTATACCCATACCCATAACAGGTAATAATTCTGTTGCCCTGATTATTCTTGAGCCTTGTTGTCACGAGGCAATGTCTGCATGTCTAAAGTAGTGGCTACTTCTTTCCATCTTCATAGGTATACTTGGTCTTAGTATAGAGTAAACTTAACTGGTCAAATTATAGAGGGTAAATTAATATTGTGTGTTATAGTCCAAGTGCTCAAGATACAACTTACAGAGGTGGTGAATATGTAAAGGTCATTTTTACATTAAGTACATGCAGAAAAAAAAAAGCGTTGCCTGTAACAATGCTAATAAAAACCTGTCTTTTTGTCTAAAAAAAAAAAAAGTACATGCAGTACATTTCCAGTCTATGGAAATCAGGTTAACTTAAGGAGTGGTCAATATAAGGAGGTGGTAAACTATGGAGGTTCTACTGTATTTGCTATTTAATACATGGAAATTTAATGAATTTTTGGGTAAAATTAATCTAACAACATATAATAGTTAATTAGTAAAATGATATGGAATTATATTTTGTTATGCTAGAAGAAATTA
>CAUYTI010044113.1:0-17020 GCA_963575145.1 Galago senegalensis | reverse complement strand
TCAAGCTGTCCCCTTGGGTAGAGTGCCGTGGCATTACAGCTCACAGCAACGTCCAACTCCTGGGCTCAAGCCAGTCTCCTGCCTCCGCCTCCCAAGTAGCTGGGACCACAGGCGCCCGCCACAACACCCGGCTATTTTTTGGTTGCAGCCGTCATTTTTCTTAAAATAATATTTTCACCTTCTATTCCATCTAAACCTATGTCTCTGTAATACAAAAATGAGAATGTGGTCATGCTTTACTTGCATACTTAAAAATAGAATTAAAAGTTACCAAAGAGAAAAAATAGCCAACAAATGAATAACTTAAAAATCACAGTTCTGCTTTAATTTGGTTCTTGTTTTGACTACAAGTTGAAGGTCAAATGACATTACAAATACTTTAACAAGTTCCTATACAGCTAACATTATGGAACAGAAGTAATTTCTGTTAAAAAACAGAACAAAACAAAACACTGCTGAACTGCTAAATCCTGCATTTTGACAAGGATTAACTAAATGATCCCACACATTGATTCCTGGTAAATTACAGCCAATCATTCAATTCAATACAGTATATTACCAAACATTATATATTATCATACTGTACACTTCAAGGTATCAATCTTTTTATAACATAGCCCTAATAAAAAGCAGCATGCTTTACAGAGCCAGTTTTAGGATAAGTAAATAAATGCACTAGGGAAAAAAACTAAATTAGAATCAAAAGAGACATTAAAGTGTGGGCATTCCTCATTATGGGAATGAATCTTCTACTTTGAGACCATTATATATCAGAAAAGCTCCATATGCTGTATAATTACCTCTGATAAACAGCCTGATGCCTTGAGCTTCATTAGAGAAAAGGGAAGAAAAAGACACACACACACACACAACTGTAAAAAAAAAAAATCTCCCTGTCGTATTTCACTTAAAACCAACCCAGCTGGAAGTCATAAAATATTTTTTAATAGGCAATATTTTCTAAATGCTCTACATAAGAAGCCAGCCTGTTTTGACAATTATTGGGCCGACCTCCTAAAGTGGGCATATTCTGAAAAAGGGAAAACTGGTATCATTTGGAGATCCTTAGTAATTTAATTGGTAAAAATAAACAATTAAATTAAAAGTTTGGTCACTTGGTAGCAGTAATGTTAAGTTTCCAGGGTACAGAAAAAGGCTTCTCAGACAGAAATGAAGAGGAGTAGCTAATGAAGCCCACCGCACTTTCAAAGACCCAGGGGCAGTCTAACAAGGACATCTGTTAAAAGGCACTGTTGTTCCTAAAAACCACCAGGGCCACCACCAAAAAAACCTCTCTGGCAGAGTTAACATATCACCAGAAACCAGTTTCCAAGAAAACAATGGAAATCTCTTTGTTCAACCAAATAAATTTAACCACAGGTAAAGTATGTTCTCAAATTTCTATTTTGGGAATTAGTGTCATTTTAAAAGAAAATCCAGTCAGCAGTTGGAAGTGAAGTGTTAGTCATTAAAACTCTTCACCAATATTTCTGTTAGTAGGTTCTCACTTTTTCTATACATTCTTTTTTGGCTGCAACAAGAGCATGTCTTAGCTAATGCAGTAGAGAAAAGTAGGAAAAAACAGAGTATTATAGATGCCAAAGGCTTGGAGCTGAGTTGGTCCTGTAGCATAAGTCAAGGTGGGTCACTATCCAAACCTCCTTTTTTTATCTGTAGAACAGAAAGGAGAATACCTGCCCTATGTATGCTGCACACTGTCAGGATGATCCTAGGGATATAATTTGTCAAAGTGCTCTGTAAAATAAGAGTCTGCAAACTTTTTCTCCAATGGGCCATTGGGTCTCTATAGCAATTACCCATCTCTGCTGTTGTAGCACAGAAGTAGTTATAGATAATACATTTCACGTACTTTTTCTATTTCACAAAATACTATTTGATTTTTTTTAATCATTGAAAAATGTTAAAAATCATTCTTATCTTGTGAGAAATACAAAACCAGATGAAGGGCTAGATTTGGCTTGTGGGCTATAGTTTGCCAACCCCTATGGTAAACTATGGTTTCATATAATAAGTGCTGGTTACTGCTTAACTGCTAATATGTGCCTCCACAGAATTTAGAAGAATGCTCTCTATAAGGTAGGTCCTCTCTAACTGCTAGACTAGAATGTCAGAATATTTGAAAACAAGCCCACTTTTTGCCATTAATATTCCTTAACAGCAGGCATCAATATTCTTCCTATCCTGCCTAGAGAGAAACAGACCAGCCAAGGCTTCTCCAACACCTCCATTTCCATCCAATATGCTAATAGGATGGGGAAGGAGGAAACCCAGATAGGCATACACATCACAACACTCTGATACAGGTCTTAAGTAGGGATGCTCAGGCCCTTAAAAGCATGAAAAGAAAGCTATAAGATAGGAGGGCATTTTATTATCTTAAGTAAGATGTCATCTGTCCATCACTTAAGAACAACAACTGATTCCAGTGTTGTAAGTACAGGCTGACATTATTGTTTCTCTCTTCAAAAGTTGGGTCAAGAAACATAACTACAAATCACACTTTATCTTCTTTAGGAAACACCTGGAAATAAGAAGAATAGTAAATAGGTAGTAGCACAAGCAGAAAGAAATATTTAGTTCTTTTTAAGAGTTTTTCCTACACCCTTCCTCTGTATGGGCTATAGTTGCATGCAATATCCTTTGGACCTTAAATCATGAGACAAGAAGCTATGGCGTGGTAGTGGAGAGTCAGGTCTTCGGAGCTAGACTGCTCTGTGATCTTGGGCAGAATATTGAATCACCCTGTGCCTGCATTTTCACACCTGTGAAATGGATATATAACAAAAATATCTGCCTTACAGGGTACTAGAAAGATGAAGTAAGTTAACAGTTTACCCTTAAACAACACGGGTTTGAACTGCAGAGGTCCACCTATACGTGGATTCTATTCAACCAAACACATATCAAAAATACAGTATTACTCATGTATATGGAGGGCCAATTTTTCATATAAGCAAGTTCCATAGGACCAACTGTGAGACTTGAGTATGTGCAGTTTGGGGCATTGGGGGAAGGGTCCTGGAACCAATCCCTCAAGTCTACTGAAGAATGACTACATACATATAACAGTGCTTGGCACTTAAGTATTATAGTGTTGTTAGCTGTTAGCAGTATTATAGCACTTAAATGCTACAAGTCCTTTAGTCACTATTTGAATTTTGTTTACATTATTTTTAGAAAAGTTTTCTAACACCAAAGTTCCAAGAACTCTTTTGTAGACACACTTTGGGAGGGGGAGAGATATGTGCATGCTCAGACACAGAAGTATTACTGAAAGCTTTTCAAGATCTACATTATCTGACCTTCAGTCAGGTGTATTAAGTAATTCTTTTGGATAAAAATCAGTCCCATTTCTATGTTTTTCCAAACTTTTGTCAATAGTCATTACTCTATCTAGTCTTTTCAAAACAAAATGCACCCAGATTCTCATCACTTTTCTGTTGATATATTCATTTAACAATAAGAAGTTGAAAGCAGATTAAGAAATACTCATTCTCTTGGATATAAGGGAAAAAATTAAAACCCTTCACCAGGCACATAGAAAATGCAACATTTGCAGCTCTATGCAACAGTGGATCCATAATTACTAAATAGTTTATAAATTATGTGGCACTTGGATGTGGTATCCCAAACCTATTTTCCATCAATTCTACTTCTCCACATCTCTCTAGGGCAGTATTTTTCAACATTTTTTATTTCATGGTGCACTTTAATCTACAGTTAAACTTCTGCAGCAACTTAAATTATGTTGATCAAAAGAAAAAGAGAGTAAAAGATGCTCTGAACATCTTTCAAAAATAATTTAATTAATAATCTTTAAAAATTTTTGCAGCATATCTAAGATTCTCTCATGGCCCTCCATGGTCATGGTACACCAGATGAAAATCACTGCTCTAGGGGAATCGAAGAAGGACAAAGAGATAAAATTATGGTTCCCCTGGGTGGTGCCTGTGGCTCCATGGGTAGGGCACTGGCCCCATACACCAGTGCCAGGTTCAAACTTGGCCCTAGCCAAAGTGCAACAAAATATAGCTGGGTGTTGTGGTGGGCGCCTGTAGTCCCAGCTACTCGGGAGGCTGAGGCAAGAGAATCGCCTAAGCCCAGAAGTTGGAGGTTCTGTGCTATAGAGTGCCACAGCACTCTACCGAGGATGATAGAGGATGATAGATAAAATGACACTCTGTCTCAAAAAAAAAAAAAAAATTAGGGTTCCTTGAGGATAGTAAATATTAACATAGATAATTTCCTGTGCCTCTTCCTTCATCCTTCTTCTTCTAGGCAGGTCATATAGCTAAAGAAATTTGCAAGGTATAACTGAATCAGGCTGTCTAATCCCACCTGGCAATCTACTCAGCAATCATTTTATATCCTATTGATCTATAAACCACCCTAACAGCTTTAACGAACCTGAGTTACTTTTCTCATCCCCGAAAAGCTGGCACCCATCTCTAGCATAGTTGCTTTCAAACTAGATGAGGTAGTAAGGCCCACTTAAAGGTTTTACAAATGACAAGCTTTTATAAACCACTACCAGCTACTGTCTCCTTTCCACACCAAAATTCTATTTGCACCTGTTTGAAAGAACAAACCAGAATTTCAGGGAGAGGCATATGTATTTGAAATGGTGACTTCCTGATGTGTAGGAACCTAATCTTCATCATTTCTGTACCCAACACTTAACCTAGTGCCAAACATATAGTAGCAAAAAATGCTAAATGAATACAAAAACAACTAAAATAGTTGACTAAATAGTTTATTCGAGTAGTCATCCTGAAGATCTCCAAAACCAAATGCCTCATTTTCAATTCAGCAACATTTTCACAATGCTATTTATGCTACAGTGCCTAAAATACGGACTATGGTTTGAAGTTACTATACTGGAACATGGGCTCCAATAGCGAGCAGTAGCTCTGTAACTGTGGGCGGAAGTTACTGAACCTCTCTATGCTTCAACTTCCTCTTCTATAAAATTGAGCATAATAAAAAGTATCTACCGTCATAGACTATACTGAAAATTAAAAATTACTACATCTAAACAGCTTAGAAGAGTGCTTAGATGATAGCAAATACTTCATAAATGTGAACTAACATTTTCATCATAATTATTATTATTATTACTGAAGCTCATACTCTTAGCTAACATTTACTTCTAGGCTTTAGGGATCTTGACTACTATCTTTAGCTTTCTCTTTGACTTCATTAGTTGCCTCTTCTATCTCTTTTTTCCCCTATATATTAAACTTTTCATTCAAGCACCTATCCTAGGATGATCTCACCCTAGGCAATCTCAGGTAACCCCAAAGCTTAACCTATTGACTCCATACTTAAGTTGTCACCTTCTCTCAGATTGGCAAATCTCCACACAATGTGTCAAAGCCCCAATGTCACCAAAAAGACAGAGATAGATCGGAAGCTGGTACAATTAGACAATCACAATCAAATTGTAGGTTACTTATATATTAAAAGGAAAAAATAGAGCAGTCTATAGTAGTAGCCTAAACAGGCAGGTTATAGAAACAAGAAAAGTTGAGTCTTAGGATGATCCAGAGTTCAGGGCAGATCTAAGCTATGACAGAGGTTGGGGAAAAGAGGTGTGAAGATGGAATCTGGAAAGGAATGAAAAACCAGCCTTTTCTGTATATTCTTAGGGTACACCAGACTTTAATTGAGCCTGACTCAATTAAAAACTCATTTAACTCTACTTGTTCCCTCCATACTTTGCCATTTGCTATTTAAATACTTGTTGAGATGGATTAACAAGCTGTGGTATATGTATACCGTGGAATACTATTCAGCCATTTTAAAAGATGGAGAATATACATCTTTTGTAATAACCGGGATTGAGGTGGAACACATTCTTCTTAGTAAAGCATCACAAGAATGGAGGAGCAAGAATCCAATGTACTCAATTCTGAGTAGGCAGTAGATGAGCTAGTACAAGGTGGGAGGTAAGGGAATGAGGTTGCAGGGAGGAGGATGGGATGGAGGTTCATGGCATATGGTATACCTCTCAGGGGCAGGACACAATTATAAGAGGGACTTTAACAAACACAATCATTGTAACCTAATTCCATGTACCCTCAATGAATCCCAAATAAATAAAACAAAATATATATATAAATACTTATTAGGGATTGGTTTTCCATATAAAGTCTGCCTATAGAGAAAATGTTTTAGCTTAATGGAGGTATTTTTTTAACCCCTGTTATGATGAATCAATAAAGTAACTTTTCATTATGAATTGGGTTTCCATAAAGCTTAATCACAGAAAGAGAAAGTACTGATCTTGCTAACATTAATATTCTATTCCTCCATGACCATTACATTTCACCTTGTGAACTGTGACTTCCTCTGCTCAAAATCATGACTACTACCTAAATCCAAATTGCTTGGCTGGAGACTGAAGTCTTTGGCTTGGCCATAATTTACCTTTCCAGCCTTGTCCTCCGTTTTCCTCCATAAATGGTCCCAAAGGAGTCATAAGCCATTGAGGAACTCCCTGCAGCGTTCTTCCACAGCTAATTCTACTCTGTCGACATTAACCTCTTTTTACAACTTTCTATCCACCTTAAATACCACCTCCTCCAGCAAGCCAATGTCTTTCTTCGTAAGTGTTTGTCTTTAATACCTAAGATACTTTAAGGACCATTAATGTGGATGTACGCAAACACGTATCAGGGTTTCTCAACCTCAGCATTACTGACATTGTCAGGTTGGATAGTTCCTTGTTGTGGAGAGCAGTCCTATGCAATGTAGGATATTCAACAGCATTCCTGGCCTCCAGCACTACCAAATGCTCTAAGGCAGGGAGGAGATGGGGAAAATCGCTCCTGGATGAGAATTGACATCTTATAACAAATATATTTAATTTACCCTGCTAAATACTAAATTCTTTGAGGGCAGGGAATATTATTTTCCTTATTTTATGTTCTCAGTACTACCAAATATAATTGTTTATGACAGACGTAGATAAAGATTTGTTATCTGATAACCCTTCCAAGTTAGTAGACAGAACATCCTAATCTACCATATTTCTTTCTAGTTATTCATAAAATTTGAAATACTAAATTTCAACCTTAAGTAAAGCTCTTAAAAGGCAAAACTTCTACACATCACAATATCTCTATAATTTTCAACAAGTACTATCAGTTGTGGTTATATTCCAAAATAGACTGTTAGAGCATTAAAGAAATGAAGTGGATGATGAACTTCCAAATCACAGAGTTTTCTATCATTGAAGACTTACGGAAGAGTCAAAGAAATAATTTCCTTCTCCCTTTAAGTACCCTATGTTCTACAAAACACAATGTTATCTCAAACAAATGCTCAAAAACAGTCAAGGCCCAGTTAATGACAGAGATAAAGTTTTAATCCAAGGCTTCTAAATCAGACTTAAGTTTCCTAGACCAGGGATTCTAAACCCTTGCTGCACATTATAATTCTCTGCAGAGTTAAAAGGAACAGATCCTTGGGCTTCCCACAAGACCAATTAAATTAGAATTGGAGAATGGTGAATATTAAAATTGTTTTAAAAATCTCCTGTGGATTCTAACATGCAGTCAGAGCTGAGAGCCAGTGCTCTGGGCTGATTCAAAACTTCATTTACTTTGACAGTTAATACAAAAGGCTATCTTTTAGAAGACCTTACACTTTATGGAATGGCTGAACCTTATTCGTCAACTTGCTAAGCCTGGGCCCTATATGTGAACACTTATCTTGAATTAAAAGAACTGCTGCCTTTCTTCTGGGATTAGGCATTACCAAGAAGCTCATGATACAAGTTTTAGGCTGTTGTCCCTACTACCTCTCAAGATCTGGGTACTTACACTCTTCTTTACTCGGTGAAGTTACATTCAGTTCTGTCGGAAGAGGCTGCTGGCTGGGACTAAGAGTTGGCGTGGTTATCGAGGTATTGTTGTTGTCACTGGTGGTCTCTTCGGAAAACAAATCTGATTGGCTGTTACTTGTACTTGGAGCGGAATCATCGTCTGGTTGTTTCTTTTGAAAATCTGAAAAGGAAGAGTGAGAAAGTCAATTTAATTAAGGAGCTCACAATCTCTGAGCATTAGAAAACAACTTTAAAATGCAGCAATAATAAATAACAATTTAGATGATTTTTAAACAACATGGAAATAAGGTCGGGCGCAGTGGCTCACACCTGTAATCCCAGTAGTGCTCTGGGAGGCTGAGGCAGATGGACTGCCAAAGTTCCCAAGTTCGAGACCAGCTTCAGCTAGAGCGAGACCTTGTCTCTAAAAATAGCCAGACCTTGTGGTAGGCACCTATAGTCCCAGTTACTTGGGCAAGAGAATGAGGCAAGAGAATCACCTGAGCCCCAAAGTTGGAGGTTGCTGTGAGCTATGATGCCAAGGCACTCTACTGAGATGACAAAATGAGACTATCTCAAAAAAATAAAAATAAAACAAACAAAGAAATAAAACTCTGGTCAAAAACATAGAAGATTGGTATAAGGTGCCTCGAGGTAAAGTTTTCCAAAGTTCTCATACTATTCAGGATGGCAGAAACACTAATTTTAATTTTTGAATTAAATTTAATGTTTGACTCTGCAAAGCTAAGAAGCAATGTTAAAATTTTAAGAGTAATCAAGAGAAGGAGAAAAGGAATAAAGAAAAGTTGTTTAGGCTCGGTGCCCATAGCTCAGTGGTTAGCTAAACAACAATGACAACTACAACAACAACAAAAAATAGCTGGGCCTTGTGCCAGGCATCTGTAGTCCCAGCTAAGTGGGAGGCTGAGGCAAGAGAATCACTTAAGCCCAAGAGTTTGAGGCTGCTGTGAGCTGTGACGCCAGTGTACTCTACTGAGGGCAACATAATGAGACTCTGTCTAAAAAAAAACAAAGAAAAGTTGCTCAAGTTTTTCCAAAGGAAAAGGACCGCACAATAAAATAGTAGGACAAATAGAAAACACATAATAAGATGGTAGAAATAAGTATAAATACTGCAGATCAGTAATGGTACTAGATGTAAATGAACTAAACTTAGCTAAAAGACAGAAAATTCAGATTAAAGTCCAGTTATATTCAGTGTGCAAGAGACATACTAAAAACACAAACATGAGAATAAAGAAAAATTTTATGTAAGTAAGAATAATCCTTGAACAACACAGATTAGAAATGTGTAGGTCCACTTATACACAGATTTTTTTTTCAACCAAATGCATAAAACGTACAGGATTCATGGGATGTAAAACCTGCCTATACTAAGAGGTAACTTTTCATATAAGCAGGTTTCTCAGGGCAGACTGCAGAACCTGAGGGTGCTGAGATTTGGTACAGGCCTGGGTCCTGAAGTCACTCCCCCATGTATACCAGATGACTATACGTATGTATGTGTATTTTAAAAAACATTCCAGGCAAGTAGCTATAAATGAACACAAAGCCAGTATAGCTAGAGTATTGTCAGAATATGTAGACCTTAAGGCTAAATGCACTGTTAAATGTGAAGAGGATCATTATATAATGGTAAAAGAAATAATTCACTAAAGCCTCAAAACATAGCTGCCCCCTCTCTATATGCAGAGAATTAGTTCTAGGACTACTGCATATACCTAAATCTGCTGTCAGCCCTGTGGAACGAGTGAATATAAAAAACTGGTCTTCTGTATATGCAGGTTTCGTATCTGGTGTTTTTGATTTGTGCTCAGCAGAAAAAAGCTACATATAAGTGGACTTTTGAAAGTTTAAGCCCATGTGGTTTAAACAAACTGTATATGAAGTAAAAATGGCTGTATTAGATACTAAAAATTTTCTATAGACAAAATAATTAGTAAAATTAGAGATTTAATATTCCTTTCTCAGACAAAATAATTAGTGAAATTACAGATTAGTACACATATGTAGACTTGCGTATACAACAACTAGAGAATAAATTATTTTCAAACATGGAATACTTATAAAATTGACTGAAACCTGACTAAACCTTGACATACAGTAGGATATAAACTAGAAGTCTCAATAAATACAAAACGATTAGTACAGTACAGACAATATTACCTGACCATAAAGCAGTTAAACTAAAAAACTGATTTTAAAATTCTATATACTTACAAATTTTAAAATATACTTTAAACTCATGGGTCAAATCAAATTATAAGATTAGAAGATACCTATTCTTAGGCAATAATGAAATTAGTACTTGTCAACATCCAGTAAAGATAAATATGCATATACATTAACTATACTCCAGTCATTTCATTCTTTTTTCAGGGGGAGGGTGGAGACAGAGTCTCATTTTGTTGTCCTTGCTAGAGTGCGATGGTGTCATAGCTCACAGCAAACTCTTGGGCTCAAGCAATTCTCTTGCCTCAGCCTCCCAAGTAGCTGGGACTACAGGCATCTGCTGCAACACCCAGCTATTTTTAGAGATGAGGTCTTGCTCTGGCTCAGGCTAGTCTCCAGTCTGTGAGCTCAGGCAATCCACCTGCCTTAGCCTCTGAGAGTGCTAGGATTACAAGCGTGTGCCACTGTGCCCGGCCCCATTCATTTCATTCTTGAGAGAAATTCAGCACACACAATCAAGGAGGCATGTACAAGAATGTTAATTATATATTGTTTACAATAGTAGAAAGTCAGAAACTACCTAAAGGCCTATAAATAATACTATAGTCAAACAATGGAATAAAGTACACAACAAAAACTAGTAACTATTGCCACATATATCAACATGAATGATCTCTAAACCAAAACATTGAAAAAAACAGCAAGCCATTAAATAACAAAGTAGATTGTTAAACCTTAAAAATAGGCAAAACTCAAATATACTCTTTGAGGGAGACACATTCTTAAACCATTTTTAAAACCCCCAAATATTAACATAATTCAGGATGATTACCTCTTAGTTTAAGGGAAGGTAGTGTGATTATGAGAATATTGGAATACTTATAAAACTGCACAAAAATACACACAAAAATATTCAAAGCTATGTAGTATATCTATTAGCAATAAAGAGATTTCATAAAAGTATATTTATTTATACAACAGAATGCTCTTGGCAATTAAATGAATAATAGTACAAGTATAAAAGAAAAATCTCAAAAAAATGTTGAGAAAAGCAAGAAAGCTACAAAAGGATATATACACACTATAATATTTCTATGAAAATTTAAATATGTTAAAAATGTCAGGTTCTGTTTATGTACACAAAAATAATAACAATTATAAGACAAAAAACATTCAAGGAAATGACAGACCAAATTCAAGATAGTGGTTATCTTTTGAGGGATAAATAGAATAGTTATCTTCTATTACGTCATTTTTAATTTCTTAAGACGGTGGTAGGCCTCCAAGTGTGATTAATACCTATATTCTCTGTATGTTTCACTTAAAAAAATCTAATACTCCTCTATGAAGCACAGATTATTCTTTACTATCTCAGTTCAACAAAGTAAAAGATCTTTGCAACTCCATATAGTCTTATCTTTTGAACCATTGAGAAGCCATTGCCATTATGCTCTATAACAGAGGTTCTCAACCTTCCTAATACCATGACCTTTTAATATGGTTCCCCTGGGTTGCAACCCACAAGTTGAGAATTGCTGCTCTACAACCTCATCAGAATTACCACATTTTGACATACTCTGGCCTAATAGCTTATTGCTATTTATGATGCAATTACTATGTACCAGGCACTGAACTAATCACTCATTTACATTAATCCTCAGGAAAACTCTTAAAAGAAGGTATAAATAACATCATTTTGTTGATAAAGTAACTGAGGTTCAGACTGTTTAGGTAATTTGTTAATGGCTAGTTAATATGAAGGACAGGTCTATTTGACAACAAAGCCCATGGTGGTCATCATCATAACCAGAGGCTGTAGAACTGGAGCACTAGACTAACCTAAGCTACAGGGCTCTATGCCACAACCCCACACATTTCCAGCATCACTAGTGAGTGCAAAAATGTAGCCAGAGTTACTAAATGTCATGTCCATCTGTGATCTAAAGCCTCCATGGCCTCTTTTCTGTGTATTTATTTCACATAGCTACTTTGTTATTCTTTAATGTTTCAATGTTTTAAAAATGGCTTATTATTTTGATGTTATTTGTATAGCACCTTCAATAAAAAAGTAGTAAATAAATGGAATAAAAATAGTGAAATAATTGTTTTTCTTTTCTATGTCATGTCATCTCATTAGCTCTTCTATGTCAACAATTGTTGTGTCCCTCCCATAACCATCTCTACTATTTAATTAGAAATGTTGTAAGAATCTAAAAGAACTGAAACTGGATCATTGTACCATCTAGGCAGGTAGGGAGGGGAATTGGCAGGGAGAAGAGAGAAGAAAGGTGAGAGAGGAGAGAAAGAGAGAGAAAGAAAAAGACAGCATAAGAGAGAATACCAGAAGTCCATTCTAAAGATAAAGGGGAACACATTTATATTACATGTATACAAGTGAAAAACAAAGTACAAGGCAGGGAGTGTGCCTGGAAAGCAGTGCAGATAAAGGGTCCAGAAACAGCCATTTTATCTGAGACAGACAAAGTAAAGGTCGGTTCACCTGCTATTCTATAATTCTCATATAAATGAAAAAAATGAGAAATCTCTATCTCTACAACAAATGTAAAAGAAATAGAAACAAGTATCAATTGCTTAATGGTATCCAAAAATGTACACTTGTCTTAGAATAAAGCTGTGCATCTGAGAGAAATTTATGGGAATAAAGTTTTTCCAAAACAGTTATTTGTAAAACCTGAAAACAACTTTAAATATTAAATGTGATTACTATTCAAGAGTGAACAGCAATTGCTCCTTGGCCTTTTGGCTAAGACCAAGCAAAGATTTTCAAGATTTTGGCAGTTTGCTTTATTATCACTAAGGGGAAAAATAATTTCTCAACAAAGACACTTATGAAAACTTTAGTATCCAGAAATGAAATGTTTCCACATGGTGAAGTGAACTAATGGTGCCAGCTAAGCCAAAATGGCCAGTAACATCCCTGGAGTTGGCTGTCAATGTACTCACTGGGCAGATTTTCTCCAGTTTTCAGAATGACTTTTCACAGGGGTCAATCATTTTACTTTTTATAAAATGCACCTCAATAGCCCAGAAGCACCATGAAAGCACTTTGCCCTGTCCTGCTAACAAGCACATTCATCTGGTACTCTTTCTATAACTATACCCTACCGAGCCACTACTCAAAACTTACTTTTGACATACATTATGTCCCACTGTGATTACTCAGATGTACTCCACAGATAGGGCAAGATGCTTAGCTTACTTATACTCCCCTCCATTTCTGAAGTATAATAATTTGTTTTTCAAAATGATTTCTTCAAAGCAGAGAACACACAAAAATGATTTAGAGAAGAATTTCAGTAAATAAGATAATTTTTGGTAATAAAAACAAAGCCAGAGGCATTACCCTACCAGACTTTAAGTTATATTATAAGACTACAGTAATTGAAACAGCATGGCATTGGCACAAAAATAGAGACACAGACATATGGAACAGAACAGAAAACCAAGAGATGAAACTAGTCTCTTACATCCATCTGATATTTGATAAATCAAACAAAAGCATACAGCAGGGAAAAGAATCCCTATTCAAAAAATGGTGCTGGGAGAACTGGATAATCACATGCAAAAGACTGAAACTGGATCCGCATCTTTCACCACTTAAAAAAATTGACTCAATAAATAAATATATTATTTGTAATAATATATTTTCTCCAATTTTAATATCAAGTGTTAATATCTGGATCTACTTAATATCCTGATTAAGTAGAAAAATTTGCAAGTATTTCTTCTTTTTCTATTGTCTATAAGATCTGGCATGATCTGTTTCTTTGAAATTATCTTTTACTTTTATTTATAAATATTAGTTGTTTATTTTTTGAGACTTTGGGAAAAAAATAATAAGAAGTTAACTGATGACTCCAGACTGAACCTCAGAGTCAAAGCATTCTATAATAGACATACTCTTATTTGACAATGTGAATGCTACTTTCTTTGCATTATTATTATTGCTTAATATTTTGATGTAGCAATTATCTGATTTCTTTTCTGAATGTATTTATTTTCGTTCATTCTTTATGAGGTTTCTGTTTCTAGTCCTTATCTTAAACATTGTTGTTATTAAATTTTAAGCCTTTTTAATTTTGTGAAGGCAAAAAGTGGAAACCTAATAAATGCATGTATATAAAAAACAAAAATAATAATAATAAATTAACTCAAAATGGATAATAAAAGATTTAAATCTGAGACGTAAAATAATAAAAAATCTTAAAACAGTGGTTCTCAACCTTCCTAATGCTGCAACCCTCTAATACAGTTCCCGTGGGTTGTGACCCACAGGTTGAGAACTGCTGTCTTAAAAGAAAGCGTGGGAAAAACTTTTATGATGTTGGACTAAGGAAAGCTCTTATAAAGATGACTTCTGTGGCCATTGTAACAACAACAAAAATAAACAAATGGGACTTAAAGTGAAGAACTTCTGAACAGCTAAAGACACAACAATTAAAGCAAAAAGACAATCTTCAGAATGGGAAAAGATATTTGCATGGTATGAAACTGACAAAGGGCTGATAACTAGAATCTACAGAGAACTCAAAATAATCAATAAAAAAGATCAAATAATCTCATATATCACTGGGCAAGAGACATGAACAGGATATTCTCTGAAGAAGGCAGATGAATGGCTAATAAATATATGAAAAAATGCTCATCATCCCTAATCATCAGAGAAATGCAAATCAAAACCACCCTGGGAGAATAGCCCACATGACAAAGTTCCAGGTGCTGGCACGGATGTGGAGAAAGAGGACACTTTTACACTGTTGGTAGGACTGCAACTAGTATAGCCTCTTTGGAAAGAAGTATTGACAATACTCAAAGAACTCAAATTAGACCTCCCATTTGATCTACCCAGAAGAAAAAAAAATCATTTTATCATAAGGACATTTGTATTAGATTATTTACTACAACTCAATTTACAATCATCAAAATGTGGAAATATGTGTTATAACAAGTTCATCAATCCAGGAACAGACTAACAAGCTGTGGTATATGTATATCATGGACTACTATTCAGCCTTAAAAAAGACAGTGACTTTATATCTTTTGTATTGGTCTGGATGGAGTTGAAACATATTCTTCTTAGTGTTACAGTAATGGAGAAGAAAATAATACCCAGTGGATTCGATACTAATATGAAGCCAGTAGACAATCTAGACATGGCCACATAGGAGAAAAACTCAATTCAATTCAAGTTGTGGGGAGGAGGAGAGGAGATTGGTGTGTCCCCACTCAACGGATACAATGTAGGGGTGTTGGTGCACCTTTTGGGTGTGGGACACAATTGCAGGAGAGACTCTACCTAACACAGGCAAATACTGTAACCTGGTTGTTTGTACCCTCACATTAACCTGAAATTTAAAAATATAATAAAAAATTAAAAAACCTAAAAATTGAAAGAAAAAAAAGAAAAGAATTTCAGGAATTTCACTATACTACACTTTCTTTCTTTGAAAATAAGTTAATTTTTAATCCTGTTTTGTAACCTACTTTTTTCTCTTAGTGGCCTATCATGAATGCTTTTTTATTGTCAAAATACAGATCTGCATGATCACTAATGAGTTTATAGTCTGTCCATTTACAGAGATACCAATTAAATCAATTCACTATTGTTACACATTTTCACTTACCAATTTTTCACTATTACGTACTAGATTTCATTGAGCTTCTTCTCTTACCAGCTGATCTACTTCTCACAATATAACCTAAGAAAGCTTTATATTTACTTTCTCATTTACCCCTTTAATAAACTGAGCAGTAGATGTCATCCTCACATTTCAGTACAGGACAGTGGGTATGGCAAGGTTGGGGTTTGAGACCCAGGTTTAAACGGCCTTAATGTCTGTGCTCTTTCCACTATAGCATGGCAACCACCTCCCCAGCCTCTAAAATCCAATAATTTGCAGTCTGCACAGAGTACTTGGTCCCCATATTCCCATTCCCAGTCTCCAAACCCACAAGATAATACATCACAGATTATAACTCCATGCTCCCACTGGAAGTTTTAGTTTGGTATTTTATACCATAAAATATTTCAGACTTCAAGTAGTCAATTGAAGTAAAATGAAAAAGGTTGCCATGGGTTTTGTTTCTCAACTCAAATAAAAATTCAATTCCCAAATCTTAAAGAGTTTGGTTCATACAAGGCATTGTATGACAGGATTGTGCTCGTCATCCCCTCTCCTCCCAATTTATGTCCATAATTGTCTACAGTCTCTATTCATACATGATTTTTAGGTTTCTAAAGCTACACAGCTACCCACTCCTTCTCAATCACAAAATTTCAGTAACTTACACCAATGGACTTAGAGACTTGGTTACTTCTAAAAACTGGAACCTAGCTTGTGGGGAAAATTATGATCTTTTTAATGTGATGGGATTTATTTAAACTTCCTGCCACAAATAATCTCCTCCAGCTTCATTAAAAAACAAAACCAAAAACCTTTACCCTACCAGATTCTCACCTACCCTCTCAGGATTATTCCTTCTCTTTAAAAATTAGACTGATGTCACTTATCTCAGAATAGACAGACTGATACTGTTTTGTTTTTGTGTGTTTTCAAACAAGTTGAAATATACACATATAACACATCCATGTGACCCACATGCATATATCCTAATGATAAATTACTCCTATCCTGTGTTCCTTATTTATGCCCATTAATCTGTACACTTTGAGGAATACCTCAAAAATTAAAACAGATCTGTTTTCTCCCTTTATCTCACAGGATGGTACCAACATTCACCTAAAGACTGAAGTCAGAAGCCCTGGAATTATCTTGAACTCTACATTGTCATTCTTTTTTTTTTTTTTTTTTGTGAGACAGAGCCTCAAGCTGTCCCCCTGGGTAGAGTGCCATGGCATTACAGCTCACAGCAACCTCCAACTCCTGGGCTCAAGCGAGTCTCTTGCCTCCGCCTCCCAAGTAGCTGGGACCACAGGCACCCGCCACAACGCCTGGC
>CAUYTI010044108.1:0-12966 GCA_963575145.1 Galago senegalensis | reverse complement strand
AGTGGGACGTCCCTGAAGAAAGAGACCTGGAGTTCAGTGACTGTCTCCAACAAGGTAAAATGAGAGGTCTTTTGTTCCCTGCTCCTTCACAGACAGTCCTTGGCAGGCCTCCTGCTTGGGGAAGGGGTTGCCCATCCTCTAGTTGATAGCCATTGTACCTGTAATTTGTTTTCTTTAATGCTCTTCCTTGGAGTTACAGCTTGCCTAACTTCTTTCTTGTTTCACCTCCCCACTTTTGGCTTCCTAGAGTCCAGTTCTGTCCAGTTTTGCTTCCTCTGCTAAGGAGTCTCTACCAAGGGTTGCTATCAGTTGGCTATCTTCCCAGCTCTTTTCTTGTTCCTAATTTGTATCCTTTATAAGAAACCAGAAATCATGAGTAAAGCACATTCCTGAGTTCTGTGAGTCATTTTAGTGAATTATGGAACCTGAGGAAGGAGTAGTAGGACCCCTAAATTTGTACTCAGGTGGGACATAAATGTGGATACCCTGGGCATCCCATTTGTGGTTGCATTTAAAGCAGGAACACTCTTGTGAGATTGTGCTCTTAAACTCTGGATAGTTAGGATCAGAATTGAATCAAATTGTTGACCACCCATTGGTGTCAGAGAATTGGAGAATTGTTTGATGTCTGGAAAAAACTACACAATGTGTTTGTGTATTGGGGGTGGTGTCAAAAAACAATAAACTAGGAAGTAGATGACTGATGGACATATGGATAATACAGGATTCTATCAGTTCAGAAAATGCTAAATGTTGCAGAGAAAATGAGAAGCTGGCACACACAGAGTAACAGAGGTGGCCTCTTGGCAGTGTGGTTAGAGGACAGCTCTCAGAAGAGGAAACATCATGCTACATCTAGCAACTGCATAGTTCATTCAAAGCCCAAGCACTGGGAATTATCTTCTTCATTTTATAGAAAAATTTACTAAGGGACAATAAGATTAAATCGTTTGTCATGGCCACTTAGTAAAAGTGTGGCAGAGCTACAGCTCTTAGTTCTGCTCATCACCCGAGTTCCCTTACCTATTGCAATCTGATTCATGCCATCCTATGGAACTTTCTGCAGTGACAGAAGTGTTATATGTCTGTGATGGCCAATATTGCACATATGACTTATAGTGTGGGTAGCGGGGCTGAAGACCTGAATTTTTATCTTATTTAAGTTTCATGGTTTGTATTTAAATAGCCACATGTAGCTCATGGCTTCTATGCTGGACAGGGAAGTTCTGGGACTTTTTCTTTTGTGATAGCTCTCGTCCCTTGGGTCTTTTCTTGATGTTCTGGAGCTCTAGGGACTCTACTTTCTTTCTGAGAATGGTGTTGTTGTCAGGCAGAAAACACACCTGCTACCAATTAACTACATAAACCCCACACAGGCCTGTGTCACTCTAATTAATCACTGTGTTCCAAAAACGGATATTAATTCTCTGTCTTTATTTTATTTTATATTTTACATAAACGTTTTTTAATGTCTAAAAAAACTTCAGTGTTTCAGGCATGCCCAAATGCCAGAAGCCTATTAACCCAAGGTGCAAGGAAGAAATGCTGATTAAGACCACATGGGTACTTACTTAGAATAAATCTTAGAGAAAAGAAGGGCAGTGGGAGGGAAAACCTCTGCCTTGTCAAATGGCTACAACTTTTAATTGTTAAGTAAGTGATGTTGTTGGGCAAACCTCACAGTCACCATGGGTGGGTTGACTGACTATTCTTTCCTCACCAGCAAAAGATAAAAGAAAAGATCAAAAGTGCAAACAAAGTAACAATACCATAGTCCAAAACCAAGCTCTGGAACCTTCTCCATTCTGATTGACTGACATGACTCATAGATACCACACAGCTCATGAAATGATTGAAAATACCTAAGTTTCAGATTCAGCACAGCCACTGAAATATGCTAAATGACTTGGGCAAATCATTTGTTTCTCTGAGCCCTGTCTCTCCATATGTATAATGGAGATAATAACATGACCTACTATTTTAGTATTTGTTGAAAATTAAGGGAGATGATTATTGTGTAGAAAATAGTATGGTACCTAACATCCATAGTGAATATGAAAGACATGGTTTTGATGATTTATAACTAAGAGAGTATTGTTTTCATTGCATGACTATTGTTATTTCTGGGATTTATAGACTAAATTGAATAATTTATTGAGGATACTAAATTATATACATAATTCATAAAAAGTACTGAGCTAGATGCTTAAGTATGTCTTAGTGGATTCTCAGTACATCTCTTAAGTACACTGTGTCACCTTCATAAGGAGGGCTAAATGAAGCACAGGAAGGCTACAATACCCTACAGAGACACAAGCAGGTCCATCTAGCTCCAAAATCTCAATAACTCTCTTTCTTTCTCTGTGTCTCCAGTTTAGTTGTCTTTTTCTAGTTCTTGCCACTTCCTGGCATTTGGCTGTGTTAAAAAATAAATTTAGATGCATTAAAATTTTCAAAGTTTATTTAAACAAACAGAGATTCATGAGGTGGGAAGTGCCAAGCCACAAGAAGTTTCCCCACTGAGGAAACAAGAAGGGGAAATTTTTATAAGGTGTTCACAGAAGTAAGACAAAGAGAATATTTGATTGGTTGAAATGGAAAGTCCCTAGTTTGAGATTAGTCAGTGGTTTCTGATTGGTTAGACTAGTTTCATTTTATTTACAGTGAGATAGCCTTCAGTGTGCTTATGTAAGAACTCAGGGCATTGGAGCCACTGCAACCTGGTGGCCTCCCAATTAATTATTTTAACAGCTCCACCTTGGTTTTAGTATCAGCCACTGACACTAATGCAGGAATAAAAAACTAACGGTTCTTTTTGTTTAATTTGACTGCAACAGTTCATGAAGTAACTGAACTCTGTGAAAAATTCCTGCAAGTATTTCTGGATTTCCTAGCGAGTATCTCACACTTACTCAGGAACTTCAAGATGATAGATAGCTGGTAAACACAAATCAAGCTCCCCTGTGATGCCTTATTTCCCTCTCCATCTTATATCAGTGGGTACAACCATGTCACCCTGCCACCCCATCCTTCGGGCTCTGCATCTACTTATAAAAGAAACATCTGGATAACACCAGGCATGCTTAACCCCTACACAGACACATAGGTGCTCTCAGGAGACCAAGCCACACAGTGCTGGATAGCACACATGGCTCATTTTTTCAGAGAAACCCAGGCAGGGCTATTCAGCGATGCACAGCATGCTAATGAGATAACAGTTTATTTGTTCTTATTTACACTACTAACTACATCTCCCTCTCTACTTCAGAAGAACTCAACATACCCAGATTCTCTTCAATTTATTTTGGGGTTATGTCCTAATAAAGCCATAGTAAATTGAAGATAGAGTAAGTCAAAAATACATGCAATACAACTGACCTGCTAAACCTTATAGCTTATCCTCACCTACCTTAAACATGATTAGAAAACTTCTGTTAGCCTACAGCTGGGCAAAATCATCTAACACAAAGCCTATATTATAATGGAGTATTGACTACATTGTGATTTATTGAATACTGTACTGAAGCACCATTTCTACAGAATGTGTATTACTTTTTTACCATCCTAGTGTCAAACCATTATAAATCAGGGAATATCTGCATTATAGATGCCTGGTTTGGGCTACTGATCTCAGTAAAAAATACAACATGAATTTTGTATTCATTTTAAGAAGGAAGGTCAACTGGCCCCTTAGGATAATTCTCTCCAATTTTTCCCCAAGTATCACATCATTTCCTCAGTCAAAGGGGGTTTGAGGAGAATCATACTTCAGTTATCCAAACAAGCCCAGGAACCATCCCTAAGTTCAAGCTGAAACACCTATAAAACACTTCTAGGAAAATCCAAAATGCTGGTCATTACTGGTTATCAAGACAGTTAACTTGCCCAAACTGACTATCCGTCATTCTGATTTAACCACCCCAGACAAGCACATCTAAGCACTTTCACTTGCCTTAAGAAATCACAGATTCTCAAAATTTTAGAGGATCTTAAAAGTCACCCAGTCAGTTACTCATTCAGTGCTTGAGTTTCCTCTTAAATATCTCTGCAAATTGATCTTCCAGCTTTTGCTCAATGCCTCCCCTAGAGACAGACATTGCTTCCCACAGCCTCCTAATCCTCCCCACCCCGCATCTCTGCTAGAAAGACCTCCCTTGTATTTAACATGTCTCTATCCCTAATCCTATGTAATATTTATGGGGTAAAACGTGATTTTTTGATAATATATTTACATTATACAGTGATTCAATTCAGATAATTAATATATCCATCACCTCACAATTTGTCATTTTATTGTGTGTGTTGAGAATGTTAAAAATCTATTACAGAATCTTAAAAAAGTCTCAAAGAAAGCAAAAGTAGAAAGGTGGTTACTAGACACTGGGGAAGAAGGAGATAGAGAAAGGTTAGATATTAGTCAGGGGGTGCAGAGATCCAGCTAACGTGGAGGAATGAGGTTTAGTGATCGATTGCCCTGTGTGGTGACCCATGCACTCTTCTGAACACAGCTTAGAAGCCTCTCTTCCTCCAGGAGGAAGGTGTTCTCACTGTACTCCACCCTAGGTTAATTAGAAAGGCTTTCTACTTAGTGTCTGCCATAGCACTTACATGCTGTACTAAATTGTCTGTCTACAGACTCTAAGGAGTTTTGTATTTCCAGTCCCTAGGTCAGGGTTAGGCTCATAGGAGTTTCTCAGGCCCTATAATATAGTGGTTAAAAGTATTAACTTTGTATTCACCCATGCAAATCTCAGACCCAACCTTTGTTAAATAAGGGTCCTTATTTAGAATGAACCAAAAAAAACTCTTTGAAGCTTCATTTTCTTACTGGTGAAAGGAGTGGAGATGGTAATTATCCACTTCATAGTTCATTTAAGAACAACAAAATAGGAATAATGAATGAATGAGATAATGAGTGAGTGAACCACTCTATCAATAATACTTAGAGAATTCCACTGTTTCTACTACTCTCTGTGGATTTTGGAATTCTGTTAGAGGTTTCAAAAGAAAGCAGAGCTTGGATTTGGCTTAGACCAACCTATATTTAATCGGTTCTAAAACAAACCAAAAACTATATCAACCAGCCCCTAATTTCTCACATTTCTAGGAGAGGGGAACATGGACAGGACTTATCTCTGTAGCTCCCTTTTTGAACTTGGGACAAATCTCAGATCTCACCTGTAGTGATCTGACAGGTATTGCAATGGAGGGTTAAAACTTAGATGAACTGCATTTGAACTTTGAGCTCCTCTCTCACTTTAGAAAGTTTTGCATTAAATGTTGTAATATAAGGAGAACATGCAATTTAAATTAAAGAATTGGAAGAGGTTTGGGTATTTTCCAGTCTGGATCAGCAAACCCTGAAGGGCTATAATTAGGTTTTCCCTGTTTGGTCTTAGTTTAATTATCAAAACCATGAATGAGCATAAAGTTTAACCAGATAGTTTGCCTACTCTTCACTCAAGATACATATCTACTATAGACACAAAATGTCTTCAAGGATGTTTTCCAAATACCTCGCAGATCTGCTAGATTGGCCTAACAGTTTTTATTCTGGTTTGTCTATAACCTCTCACAATGATTTCAAGAAGAAAGATATGAGATAATTTTAATATTGCACAAATTCTAACCCAAGGAAAGTGGGGTTTTTTTTTATTTTCTGATAGTTTTCCAAAGTGTATTTCTGAACTATAAGAAGAAGAGAAATGAATAACTGATTTCAGGCCTATATTCCATCAGATAGTGACACCAAAACGGATATATGGGGAAAACAATGACAGCTATAGTTTGGAAAGTCAACTCAAAGACCTCTAACGTCTCTCTTAATAAGCCATCACTTTGTAGGCTGTGATCATAGGCCCATACCCATCTGACTTTCTCTAGAATGTGCAGAAGCCTAACTTATCTAGTGTGTAGCACACAGATGGACTCTTGGTACTTCTGGCTCTGAGCAACATTAAAAGAACTCAAATTATATGTTTATGCATCATTTTCCTTATCTATGAAATGGTCTTTAGTGCTGCTCAAACAAAGATAAGGAAGTAATTCTCCAACGACCCTTTACTGTGGGTTTCCACATCTTATATCTTGGTGGGAGCCATGGATACTGTAGTATCTTCCCTTGTGCCTCACCTCACCTCCTACCTCGTACCCACTGTAAACCACACCAGTGAGCCATACACATGTTATACTAGAAAGGGAGAAGTCACTATACTGGCATCTGAGATCAGGGAGGGAGAATTTGATCAGTCAATTACAGATGCACCCGCCTCTGATTAATATGAATATATAAAAAATGAAAGGAGTTCATTCTATATTTATTAGTGACTTTTTATAGGTTTATATTCCAGATAAATTTATGAAATTTAATTTTATAAAGTCTATCACTTAAGCACTCTATGATAACTACCTCTTCAATGGATTGTATCTTAAAATTTTTAAGAGGCAAATGTCCCTGAATATAACTCAATAGTAATGTAGCCACAGGTAAAGGAGAAACAAACCTCCCTTGTCCCAAATTAATTCTGCTGATAAGGATTTCATTTCTTTGTGGCCAAAAATTTTTAAATGGGGGGTTTTCTGGCACCCTCTACCCCATCTGCCAGGCTGTCCCCTTGCCAAATGCCACAACTTCAGTCAAGTGTGTTTTTCATACACATCTCCAGGTCATGGTAATTGCTCTCTCCCCTGGTCCCTTTAGTCCTAGGGGTGCTAATGGCTCCACAGTCTTAGTGCACTAAGATACTGTAGCATGCCTTGTCAATTTCCTTAAGCTCTGCCTACATCTTTATAAATAGTGCCTAAATTAAACTCTCTTCCATCTCTCAATTTGAGTGAATCATTATTTTCCTACTGGGGTCTTGAGATATATATATATATATATATATATATATATATATATATATATATACATTAACTAGCTAATTAGATCAAAGTAGCATCCTAGCTTACCCGGTCTGAGATACAAAAATAGAACATCAGTGATTGATCTCTGCCTGTTTCTTCTTATAATTCCTTCTCCTCCAAGTCCCTACCCCAACTGTTCCTCACAGTCAGGGTAGTCAACCCTCTGAGCCCTAATCATAGCTCAGATACCAAGTGTTTATTCATTTCAACTTAGCCTAAATGTCTCTTAAGCTTTCTGCAGTTAAATTGTCTATTGAATTTCCTTTTGATTCTTTTTTTTTTATTAAATCATAGCTGTGTTCCTTTTGCTTCTTTTCAGAATGAAATTCCTACTTCCTTATCCCAACAACTGCCTACACTACTCTTCCCACTGCTAACAAGTCCCCAGTTTCATGCTGGTAGGAGGCACTGGTGTGCTCAGGAAAGACACTGCCAGCCCCAGGGATAGATCATGATTGGCAGCTCTATAACATATTAGATGTATTTTTTTGCAATCTCTTTCCTCTTGGCCACTGACTGTTTAGAGATGTAGCCATGTTTACAAGATCTATAACTACACAAGGGTAAATCTGCAGAGGGCGTAGGAAAATAGGATGAGAGGAGACATTTTCTTTCTTATAATAAAGATGCAATGGAGAATATGTTCCCTCTCTCCCTCTCTCCCTCCCTCCTCCCTTCCTTTCTTCCCTCCTTTCCTTCTTCCCTTCCTCTTGCCTGACTTTAATGCTGTTATTTGATGATGTGGTGTTTAGAGTTTAGTTGGCAATCTTTTCACCAAGAGGAAATCAAGAGAATTCAAAAGAATCTGACCCTGAACTCTGACATCATTTAGCTTCTAAATTAGCTGCATTCAAACCCACTCCTTGAGAGTCCTTGTTACATGAAGTAATAAACTCCTCTACATAAACCACACATCTTGGTCAGGTCAGGTGGCTATCATAGAATATCATAGACTGGTAGCTTAAATAACACACATTAATTTCTCATCATTCTGGAGACTGAGAAGTCCCAAGATGCCAGTATTGTGACAGAGGGCATGGTATTTGTGCATCTCACATTACAATCCATTCTTTATTAATGCTAATAGTCATCCTGGTGACCTCCTCAGAGAGACATTTTCATCTCTAAGGCTAGTGTCTGCCTGGAGGGATCTGTCTGCCTGGAGTTATCACAGTTATCCTCCCAAACCCAGCTGTCCTCCCTCACTTTCCAGAGCAGTGACTTCAGGATGGAGGGAATCACTGGGCTGCCACATCAGAAGGGTGCTGGGCTCTAGGACAAGAAATGGTGGCTGTGGTGGTGGCTTCATGGACCTGAAGGCAGCTGGAAACTTGATAATATTTCAGATGTATTTTGAAATCCCTAAAAAACAGAATGGGGATGGGTCTGTTCTTTCTATCCTAAGGCCCAGGATCCCACACAAGATGAGGAAAACATCTGGCTTCCTAACCCAAACTTTAGTGGCTTCATATCCTGTACCTTCCTTTGGCAAAATACAGATGAAACCATTCTATTCCACAAATATTAATATCAAGACTAAAATCAAGGGTTAGCATTGACTTGAGGCTATTTTGTCCAGACCGAGTATATAGAGCTATTCAGTAGCTATTTAGGGATAAACAGATACCTTCCATACATTTTAATATAGAGGAAACCCATTGCAATAGGGAAAATTAAGTTTGGAAGCAAATGGCAAAAGTAGCAATAGTAGATTAAACCCATCTCCTGTGAATGAAGGTGAGTGTAGAGCCTTCCTGTTCATTGGACCTTTCTAACCTCTTTCAATCTCATTACTCTGCTGTCTTCAATGTGCATTTTTACTGCATGCTGTAAGGTTTCTGTTCCAGTTCCAGCCAGCACATCTGTGCTTTAACCAATAGGAAAGAGAGGAGAGAAATAATGAGCACCTCGCTTCCCTGGAAGGACACATCATATAGTTGCAAACCCACTCATCGAATCTCCACTTTGTTGGACAGAAGTGAATTTAGGCAGACAATTTTAACAATGTCAATGATAACTCTCTCCTGCCAGGAACAGACCACTCCACTACTACCCTCCCCATGGCAGCCCTCTGTCTCCCAAGGGGCACAACTCCTGTAATCATCCCTCTGCATGCAATGACTCTGGAGCTTTGATAACCACCCCTGCTCCTGGCTCCTCTCATGTAGGCATGGTGAGAGCTCTGGGTTTCTAAAGTCCTGCACACACCTTTGTAAATGGTCATTTATTAACTCTGTCTTGTATTCAGTTTGAGCATCTGACATGTTTCTAGCTGTTGCCCAGGCTCATCTCTCCCAGTAACAAGAAGCTTTTCATTTTGAGTGCGTCAGTAGCCAAAATAAAATCTAGAGATGTTCTCACTGAGAAAAAATAAAATAAAATAGATGCTGGAAGAAAACACTCTCTGCCACCTTTGATAATTTTTTTAAATCATGTTCAAACTTGGAAATCACCAATCTACAAATGAAAACACACTTAAGATCATCTCCAAAGTTTTCATTCCTCTAACAACTTTTACCACATCCCTCCATGGAAGCTCTCTGAAAACCCACCTAGATGGGTGCAACTGAGCAGTATATCAGTTTCCAGCCCTAAAGTCAAACAGAAGGAATTGGACTCAGTCCTGATCTCCATTCAGAGATGCCCTTTGTTAGACGTTGTATTTGGAATATTGACCCATAGCCAATCAGCAGGGAATCCGGAGCAATTAGAACAACCCCATGCAGTGTGCTGTCCACACCCACTAGATAGCTTCCCTCCCACTAGGAGAGTTGAGCGATAGCAATTTGGCTTCATCCCTGCACCCACAAATTCTGAGCTCCTCCTAATCCTATGTCTGTTCTGTGGAGTCAGGCCTTCCTCGACCAGCCCATCCTTAACTCCTGGGTTGGATCAGCCTCCCCCAAGAGAGCAACTTGGTGGCTGCTATCCATGAACCAGCATTCACTTCCAGCTTATCATTACTCACAGGGCCACTAGCCTGCAGTACGAGTTTTATTAAGGTGAAGGCCACATTTAGAAGCAATCTAAATGTCTAGGATGAACACTTAATTAAAGAATTTTTGTTTTCCTCCCCCAAATAAAGTACCGAGTAAATACTGCCTGGTTGCACAAGAGCCCACCCTGGGAGAACACGTGAAAGGCGTTTTCACCAGACTATGAGACATGCTTTTCAAAGCCATGTGTCATGATCACAGCAATGAGAAGACAGGGCCCTATTGTGCACCAACCCTGCTGCAGGACCCTGAGGGCAGGACTTCCTATGAGTGGGCTGCTGGTTGTTTGTTGTTGCTACAACAAAGCCTCTAAAGAACTTCCTGGGGGAGTTATGCTCAAAGTTCACAAAAGCCTGAATGCAGGTCTCAGCTCTTCTCCTTTTGGTTAACTCTCTCAAAGGTTTGGGTCTTGGTTTTGGCTGTCAGAGGCTTTAGTTCTTTTCCATGTGGTCCTTATTATTGCATGGCATTTCATCCTGAGGATCTCTCCACATTTCCTCTCCCTCCAAGAGGATAGCTTGGACTTCCCTACATCATGGTTCTGTTTCCAAGGGAACAAAAGCAGAAGCTGCTGTATCTCTTAAGAGCTAATCCTGGAGCTAATATAGTGTCATTCCTGCCATATCCCACTGGTTAAAGCAAATTGCATGCCAGTACAGATTCAAGGAAAGGGGAAATAGACTCCATTTCTAAGTAGAAATAGAGTGGAGCAATCTGTGCACAAAGGGAGAAGTGAACTTGTTACGTTTGTCTTTAGAGAAAATCTACCACAGTGGATATGCACCAGATTCCCTCAGGCAATATACGTCCTGCAAAGGCTGTTGGGAGAAGGACATCTCTGCTGTGTAGTGAACATTTCACATTTACTTGTCAGACCTCGTATCTCTGTTTGTCTCTATCTCTATCTTTATCTCATTCTCTATATAACTCTTTCCTCACCCCAATATCAGCCCCAATATTCCCCAAAAAGAGCCTTCAGGCCTCCTTCCTATCTCATGGTTTCTAAATCATTCATATTTTTAGAAGAGCCATTTAGCTGTACCTCAGGTTCTTCACCTATCACTTACTGCTTTGTCCCCCAGTGGGGCATAGTACAGGGTCAGGACTCAGTTTGCACCTAGGAGAAGAGGGACATAATGTTTTTTGGCCTTTATACTTGAAATGTCAAACATCCCTAACCATCAAGACACTTAATTCTATGAGTTAACTATATCCCTTTATTCACTGTGCGTTCCAGAGACCCAAGACTGAAGTCTAGCTCACCTACCCTTAGCCATGACCTGTACCATCCACTTAACCCATGTAAAATGCACTTTCAATATATCTTCTATATGTATTAGAACAACTATGCCAACAAATTTTTATGAGGTTATATGTAAGAATGTTTATTTTAATCTCAAAATATTGTACAAATGTAAAAGATTAAAATTTCTATAGCTACTACCTTCAAGTTACAACAATAGGAAAGCTGTTAACAGGAATGAGAAGAAGTCAGAGGAAGAGGAGGTAGAGAGACCACCAAGCTGAGACAGTATGAAGGAAAGAAGTGTCTCAGGCCTGATGCCTAACTCGCATGAATGGTCTGTACACTTTCTGAGTGCCTCCTATATCTGCCCAGGATCCCAACAGAAAAAACAGATGGCAAACTCAAATTAATTTGATGGCATTGTAATAAAAGGACCATCATCAAGATATAGCATATGAAGAAACTACATGAGAAACAGAAGTATCCCAGGACTAAAGCTATTACTCTTAGTCCTAAAGGGACCCAGAGTAAGAACAGTGACCAGAAGCTGGAGACAAGGGGCCAGGTAGAGACAAGTACTAGGCAGTTGCTGTAAACTTCCACTGAGGGACACAGCCAGCCCATGCAAACATCTCAGGGAGAGACCTGTTGGAATAAATACTCTAATCCCACTCTCTTTCTACCCTTCAGTATCCTGGGAGAGTCAACCATTGGCCAAACCAAGTTAGAAATCAGAGGGCCAGGAAGACTTTAATATGATCCATGCAGAATAGCCTCCCAAGGTAGAAAGCAAAAGAGAGAAAGGTTTTCCCTTCTGGGACATGATTCTAGAAGGAAATACATAAGATATCAAGCACACTCACTTCCATATAGAGAAAAGTCTTAGGCACACTGGGAAAGGCATTTGTGATTTTCTGAGTCCATGAGCTCTGACGAATTTGAAACTTCTGGGGCCATCTTGCTACCACCTAAGAAAAGTCTATCCAACAATGAGACCAAACAGAGGTAGGCAAGCTAAACTGAGCAATGGAGAAAGAACAGTGATGAAGTTCTCTGAACTCCCAGATCCAACCATACCTGCAGCCAGCCATAACTGAAGCTAGATTATGCACTAAAAGGTACAATTTTTTAACCTAATTAACGTTGCCTTCTGTCACTTGAAGCTAAGACTCCCAATTCACACTTCTTTTTGTTTGTTTGTTTTAATTTATCTTGTATTTCAAATTAATATGAGGTACAAATTTTTTAGGTTACATTGTTCTCACTTCTAGGGTAAAGTTCCATTTATAGAAGAGTTCCTTACTCAGGGGCCATGTTATACACCCTCACAATGTGCACATTAAATTAGATCTTGCCTCATGCCCTCCCTCCTTCTGCCAACATCCTCCTCCTTCCCCCCTCTACTTCTCTCTACACCCCCAAACTGGACTATAATTAGTGTTTTATTGTTCTTATGGGCATGTAATTATTTATATATTGATTTCATATTAGTATGGAGTATACTGGATTTTATTTTTCCATTCTTGTGATACTTTACTAAGAAGATCATATTTCAACTTCATCCAGGTAAATGAAAAAGATGTAAAGTCTTCATCTTTTTTAATAGCTGAATAGTATTCCATAGTGTGTGTGTGGTGTGTGTATATATCTATCTATCTGTCTATCTACATATATATGTATGAAGAGCTATTTAGCTGTATCTCAGGTTCTTCACCTATCACTTACTGCTTTGTTAATATATTATATATATATCATATATATATATATAAAATATATATATATTATATATATAAATATATATATTTGCTTTGTTATATA
>CAUYTI010044106.1:0-31176 GCA_963575145.1 Galago senegalensis | reverse complement strand
TCCTGTAGTGTTTTCTTGCCCCCCATGGAGCTGGGATCACAAGGTCCGGCTGTCTCGTTGTCCTGTTGTTGTTGTAGAGACGGGGTCTCACTCTGGCTCATTTAGCTCAGGGGGGTCTTGGCTGGTCTTGAACCTCTGAGCACAGGTGATCCACCCGCCTCGGCCTCCCATAGCGCTAGGACTACAGGCGTGCGCCACCACACCCGGCCATGTCTTTAGCTCTTGACAGGTCTCTACATCTCTGTTAAGAACTGATATTTCAGAGAGACAGGGACAAACTTACTCTAGTTTGTCTCTTTCCTCTTTGTACATTGTCCAAATCCGAAAGTATCCTGAATTTATAATCTGTTACTTAAAGCCTCATTAGTGCTTGGCACATAAATATAAAGAGGAGTTGGCCAGGAACAAGAAGCCAAGGTCTTTACCGGCCTACTTTGCAGACTGATCACATCTTTAGCGTGTTCTAGGGAACATGAACATATCTGGATACTATGAGAGTTAATGACCTAGGCAGCTTCTGTTCTACTTGTGCTGAGATCTCCAGAGTTGTTCTGTGTAGTAAGGAACAGCTGTAGCACAAGTAATATGTTCAGCAGAGCAGCCTTAACTTATTAAAAATGCGTGTGGCACCAGCCACATACATCTAAGGTGGCAGGTTCGAATCCAGCCTGGGCCCGCCAAAACAACAATGATGGCTGCAACCAAAAAAATAGCCAGGTGTTGTGGTGGGCATCTGTGGTCCCAGCTACTTGGGAGGCTGAGGCAGGAGACTCACTTGAACTTAGGACTTGGAGGTTGCTGTGAGCTGTGATGCCATAGCACTCTACCCAGGGGAACAGCCTGAGGCTCTGTCTCCAAAAAAAAAAAAAAAATGTGTGTTAAACTTATCAGTGTTGATAAGGCTCCTTCCAAATCCCACTCTACGTAAATAAAAACTTCACATTTGCTTTTGTGCCTTGTTTAAATTCAAAAGATGAATGAAACATTCTAAGAACATGTTTGATTTTTTAAAAAGCGGTTATGATAGTCTTTACTTGTTATTTTGGGCATTGTGTTATTTATTTGATCCATTTCAGAAAAAAACAAAGGCTTTGAAAGATTTTTTAACTTACAAGGTTGCAATTAATCCCTTATTGAAATTGACCTTTTGAATTTTACTAATGAATGCCTTCTTGCTTAATTCTTGGCTTTTTCTTGGTCCTTTCTCAGCCTGCTTGTGAAATTTAACAGTTTTTTTTTTTTTTTTTTTGCAGTTTTTGGTCAGGGCTGGGTTTGAACCCACCACCTCTGGCATATGGGGCTGGCGCCCTACTCCTTTGAGGCACAGGTGCCACCCAATTAAACAGTTTTGATCACTTAGTACTTAAAACTTCTTTCCTTTGACCTATATTGTCCATTTCTTAACTTTCTTAACTTGTCTTAGAGTCTTCCTTCTCTTTTGCTGTGTTTTTGCTTTTAACTCTTAAGTTAGGCCTTAAGAGATTATCTTCTTATTTTTATTTATTCTTCTGGAAATAACATTTATTTTTCATGAACTTATCGCTGAGACTCCCAAATCAGTATCTTGAGCTTTCCTTTTTATTTTAGTTTCATATTTCTATCTATAGAACTTTTCCAGTGGGTTTTGCAACTGTTATCTCAAATGTTAAAAACTAAGTGTATTGCTAACCCAAATCTCCTTCCCAATTTACCTATTTGTCTTTTCAACTTTAACATTTTTATCAGTGGTGTCATCATTTTTTTCAACCTGAAAATATCAGTCATCTTTAATGTTTATACTTTTCATTCCATTTATACAAATTGTCAGCATGTTCATTGCTGAATCCCTTTTCCTCAATAAATATTTTAAATTAATGAATTTTAATAACATGAAATAATATTTTTGTCTTTATTTGTTATACCCCCTCCATTTTTTCCTATCTGTCTAAAACTGTTCTTTCTGCAAAGTCCAGTTTAAACGTGACAGAAGAGTGGCTAGATAGTATGTAGGGTTTCAGTAAAATACAAACTGAAAAATATCCTTTGTATTTCGTAACTGGGAGATCGTTTGAGAAGAGTGGTTTCAGTAGACTAGCTGTAGGCAGATGCCACATTATAGTAGATTGGGGCTGGGAAGGATGGCTCACACCTGTAATCCCAGCACTTTGTTTTTTCCTCTTCAGTTGACATAGTCCCTGAGGAACCCCAGCATTTTGGGAGGCTGAGGTGAGAAGATTGCTTGAGGCCAGAAGTTCAGACCAGCCTGGGAAATAATGGGACCCTCCCCCACTCCCACTCTCATTGCTACAAAAAAATAAAAAAATTCTCAGCTACTCAGGAGGCTGAGGCAGGAAGATGGCTTGAACCCAGAAGTTTGAGGTTGCAGTGAGCTATGATTATGCCACTATGTTCTAGCTGGGAGGCAGAGTGAGATCCTGTCTAGGAACAGAAGGAAGGAAGGGAAAGAAGGAAATGAAGAAAGAAAATGAAATGAAATGTGAATGAAAGGCAAAGTGTGTATAGCAGTTTAAATGTCACTCAGGATGGTTTTTTAATATAAATTTAAATATGTTTATGCAGAAGATAATTAACGAAATGCAAATTCTGGATATCTGTGTAGTGATTCATTTTTCATCAGAAGATTGGAGGCATAGTTTTCACTGAAACATAAAGTAAAGATGGGCCTGGATTTAGATATTTTTGGTTTTTGAGAAACAGAAAGTTAGTGGATCTCTTTCTTAGAAACTACTGTTTTCCTCTGTGAAATAAGTGGTGGGCAAGGTCAGCTGCTAAGTGATGGTAGATGGTGGAATGAAGCTTTTGAATAATGAAATTCCTTTTATAGAGAAAGAAAAAGGGAGTTGACCACCTTCAAAGAAGTCATCTTAGGCACAGTAGAGTCCAGTTGAGTTTATAGTTAGACAACAGATCACAAGGTGGTAATTATTTTTTCTGCAGTGCTCAGTAATGGAGGTATAGGGTTGAAGGAGCTTTTAGCTGAAAAGTAAGAAAGAGCCTAGTAAGAAAGAGCCTACATGCTGAGACAGAAAGATAATTGATCAAGAATGATGAGACATCATATATTTATAGGTCCCAACTAGTTATCTATGTGAATAGCTAAAAAAAAGCTGAATTACGTTAGAGCAAATGAAGGAGTCAAACAAAGTACTAGAGGTCTGGATTAGGACAAAAAAAGAAGTTCAGGGGGAATAAGAGTAAATATCAAGTGGGAAATAAATTTAATAGTCTATTACAAATGCTTTTTTTTTGTGAGTATGAAGACCTTTTTTTCTGAAAACAATTTTGGGTATGAAGTAGCGTATAGCTGTAGATGAGAGTAGTGGTCTCTAAAATTTTATGATTTGACTTACCAAGCAGAAAAAAATTTTTGAATATGTATCTTTAGCCTTGGTGCCCAGAGCACAGTGGTTGTGTACCAGCCATAACATCAAAGTTAGTGGGTTCGAACCCAGCCCATGCCAACTAATAAACAATGACAACTGCAAGCAAAAAATACCTGGGCGTTGTGGTGGACACCTGTTGTCCCAACTACATGTGAGGCTGAGTCAAGAGAATCACTAAAGTCCAAGAGTTTGAGGTTGCTACAAGCTGGGACGCCAAGGCACTCTACTGATGTAATGTAAGACTCTCAAAACAAACAAACAAAAAATAATATGTATCTTTAATTATACATACTTATAAATCATACGTAGATACTTGTATGCTATTATGTTTTATATGTTATAAAACAAACTTGATACATAAAATGTGAGTAAACATTTAAAAATACTTTTTAAACATTGTTTATTAATGGTATAAAAAGTTAGTGAGGGCATTGTGATACTTATTATTTTTGAAAATCTTGGTTTAATACTTGTCAGTAGAGCTATTTGAAAGGTTTACTTTAGGTTAGATTTGTTTGATACTTTGTTGTTGTAGGTCAGACCTCATAAAGATATATAAATCTAGCTGGAAGAAGTACAGGCAAGTTGAGCTGAATATATCATAATGTCTATTGATGAAATATGCAAAATTTTTTGTTAAAATCTACCACCAAAGTTTTTTGTCTTTTCTAATTCCAATTAGTTGCTCTTGAAAATCCAGACTAAGTTGCATAGTGCTATTAATCTTCATTTACCCTTCCAAACTCATTCTCCATTCCATTTAATCTGCTCTGTGCCCCAAGAAGCTGATTTCTAAGGACTGTATCAACTCGTCTGCCTTTCCTCTGTCTTCTGATTGGGTTCAGCCTATGGGAAGCACCAACAGTACAGAGAGGTAGGACCATATGTTCTAACAACTTCTTCTTCAGACTAGGCAATTCTATTTCCAAGTTTTAATTATGCAGAAACAATTTTATAAGTAATACATTTACATTGTTTTTGATAACAAAAAAAGCATACTGTAATGGAAAGAACCCTTTCCGAACATCAGTTTGGGGAAAGGAGAACAGGGTCAGTTCCCATATTAACTGTAAGTAAAGGTTTTTTTTTTTTCTTATAGCATAACTGTGTACATTAATGCAATCATGGGGTACAGTGTGCTGTTCTCATATACATTTTGAAATATACTCTTATCAAACTGGTTAACATAACCTTCATGTCATTTTCTTAGTTATTAAGACATTCATACTCTGCTTTTAGAAAGATTTACTTGTACCCTTGTAAGATAAACCATAGAGGTTACCCCACCAATCACCCCCCCCATCCACTTCCCTTCTTCTCCCCTCTCCCACCCCCTTCCCATATTCTAAGGCTATAATTAGGTTATGACATTTCTATAAAAGCTATGAATTAGTTTCAAAATAGGGCTGTGTACATTGGATACTTTTTCTTCCATTCTTGAGATACTTCGCTAAGAAGAACATTTTCTAATTTCATCCATATAAACATGAAGGAGGTAAAGTCTCCATCTTTCTTTAGGGCTGCATAGTATTCCATGGTGTACATGTACCACAATTTGTTGATCCATTCGTGGGTTGATGGACATTTGGGCTTCTTCCATGACCTAGCAATTACGAATTGGGCTGCAATAAACATTCTGATAAAAATATCTTTGTTGTAATTCAATTTTTGATCTTCTGGATATATACCTAATAAAAGAATTGCAGGATCAAATGGCCCGTCTATTTTTAGTTCTCTCAGTGTTCTCCAGATGTCTTTCTAAAAGGAACGAATTAGTTTGCATTCCCACCAGCAATGTAGAAGTGTTCCCTTTTCTCCACATCCACGCCAACATCTCTGGTTTTCGGATTTTGTGATATGGGCTACTCTTACTGGGGTTAGGTGGTACCTCAAAGTAGTTTTGATTTGCATTTCTCTGATCATTAAGGATGGAGAGCATTTCTTCATATATCTCTAGGCCATGAGCCTATCTTCTTTAGAGAAATTTCTATTCAAGTCCCTTGCCCACCCTGAGATGAGATCGCTTGTTTTTTTCTTGCTAATACATTTGAGTTCTCTGTGGATTCTGGTTATTAAACTTTTGTCAGAGACATAACCAGCAAATATCTTCTCCCATTCTGAGGGTTGTCTACCCTCTTTATTTACTGTGTTCTAGGCTATGCAGAAACTTTTTAGTTTGATCAGGTGCCCAAAGTGTATTTTTGACATTGCTTCAATTGCCCAAAGGGTCCTCCTCATAAAATTTTCGCCCAAGCCAATTTCTTCAAGTGTTTTCCCTATGCTTTCTTCTAGTACTTTTATAGTTTCATGTCTTAAGTTTAAATCTTTAATCCAGTGAGAGTCTATCTTAGTTCACCTATTTCTTTTCTCAGAGTTTCATAGTTCTCTTTATAGAGATCTTTCACGTCTTTTGTTGGGTACACTCCCAAATATTTTTTTCTTTTTCTTTCTTTCTTTTCTTTTTTTTTGCAGTTTTTGACTGGAGCCAGGTTTGAACTTGCCACCTCTGGTATAAGGGGCCAGTGTCCTACTCCTTTGAGCCACAAGTGCCACCCACTCCCATATATTTCATGTTCTTTGGCACTATTGTAAAGGGAATAGAGTCCTTGATTTTTTTTCACCTTGACTAGTGTTAGTATTTATAAAGGATACCAAATCATGAGTGTTGATTTTATATCCTGAGACACTGCTGTATTCCTTGATCACTTCTAGGTGTTTTGTAGTTGAGTCCCTGGTGTTTTCCAGATATACAAGTATATCATCTGCAAAGAGTGACAGTTTGATTTCCTCTGATCCTATTTGGATACCCTTGATTGCCTTCTCTTACCTGATTGCAATGGCTAAGACTTCCATTACAATGTTAAAAAGCAGTATAGACAATGGGCAACCTTGCCTGGTTCCTGATCTGAATGGAAATTATTTCAATTTTACTCCATTCAATACAATATTGGCTGTGGGTTTGCTGTAGATGGCCTCTATCAGTTTAAGAAATGTTTCTTCTATACCTGTTTTCTTAAGCATTCTGATCAAGAAAGGATGCTGGATATTATGAAAATCTTTTTCTGCATCAATTGAGAGAATCATATGGTCTTAGTTTTTGAATTTGTTTATGTGATGTATTATATTTATAGATTTACAAATATTGAACCATCCTTGGGACCCTGGGATGAAACCCACCTGGTCATGATGTATAATTTGTCTGATGTATTGCTGGACTTTATTTGACAGGATCTTACTGAATATTTTTGCATCAATATTGGTCTATAGTTTTCTTTTCTTGTTGGATCTTTTCCTGGTTTGGGGATTGGGGTGATATTTGCTTCATACAATGTATTGGGAAGTATTCCTTATTTTTCTGTGTTTTGGAAAAGGTAAAGTAATATAGGTACTAGTTCCTCTTTAGAGGTTTGGTAGAATTCTGATGTGAAGCCATCTGGTCCCAGGCTTTTCTTTTTGGGGAGATTTATTATAGTTGATGCTATTTCAGAACTTGATATAGATTTGTTCAACATTTCCACTTCTTTCTGGATAAGTCTTCATGTGGTGTGTTTCCAATATTGGTCTATCTATTTCCTTCAGATTTTCCTACTTCTGAGAATAGAGTTTTTGGTAATATTCATTAAAGATTTTTTGAATGTCTTTTTTTAAAATTTTACCTCACATTTATTGAACTTATCATCTATTTCCTAAGTCTTGAACTTTAAAAAAATTTTTTAAAATTAAATCATAGCAGTGTACATTAATACTATCATGGGGTACAGTGTACTGTTTCTGTATACAATTTAAAATACTTTTATCCAACTGATTAACATAGCCTTCATGTCGTTTTCTTAGTTACTTTGTTAAGACATTTATATTCTACATTTAGAGAGATTCACATGTACCCTTATAGGATGAACCATAGGTAAGGTGACCAGACATCCTGATTTTGGCAGGACAGTCCTGCTTTTCAACAATTTGTCCTGCGTCCCACAGCGTTTTAAAAAAGTCCCCATTTTTGGAAAGAATGCACGAATGGGCTGGAGAACAAGAAGGGAATATATGGTTTTCGGCCACCATATGGCTATTTCGCCAGAATATGAGTTTTATATTATTTTTGTTAATTTTATAATGTTAAACTGTAATAAGTAATTGCTGAGAAGTGATTATCGAGAACTGCTTATCAAAGTTTACATTGTTGTAAGGCCCTGCCTGCCCTGTCCCCTGCCCTGCGCCCCCACTCTGCCCCCACGCCATGTTGTCCCGCCTTACAGATATTAAAATCTGGTCACCCTAACCATAGGCGTGATCCCACCAATCACCCTCTCCTCTCCCCTTCCCTCCTCCCCCTTCCCTTCCCTCCCTCTCCCCTCTCCCCATATTCCTGGGCTAAAATTGGGTTATAGCTATCCTATGAAAGCTATAAATTAGTATCATAGTAGGGCTGAGTACATTGGATACTTTTTCTTCCATTCTTGGGATACTTTGCTAAGAAGAATATTTTCCAGCTCCATCCTTGTAAACATGAAGGAGGTAAAGTCTCCATCTTTCTTAATGGCAACATAGTATTCCATGGTGTACATATATCACAATTTATTGATCCATTTGTGGATTGATGGGCTCTTGGGATTCTTCCATGGCCTAGCAATTATAAATTGGGCTGCAACGAACATTATGATACAAATATCTTTATTGTAGTGTGATTTTTGGTCTTCTGGATATATACCTAATAGAGGAATTATAGGATCAAATGGTAGGTCTATTTTTAGTTCTTTAAGTGTTCTCCAGATGTCTTTCCAAAAGGAACGTATTAGTTTGCAATCCTGCCAGCAGTGTAGAATTCCCTTTTCTCCACAACCACATCAGCAACTGTGATTTTGTGATATGGGCTAATCTTACTGGTGTTAGATGATATCTCAAAGTAGTTTTGATTTGCATTTCTCTGATGATTAAGAATGATGAGCATTTTTTCATATGTTTGTAGGTCATGCACCTGTCTTCTTCAGAGAAGTTTCTCTTCAAGTCCCTTGCCCACCCTGAGAGGGGATCACTTGTTCTCTTCTTGCTAATACATTTGAGTTCTCTGCGGATTCTGGTTATTAAACCTTTGTTGAAGACATAACCAGAAAACATCTTCTACTATTCTGAGGGCTGTCTACTGGCTTTACTTACTGTGCTTTTTGCTGTGCAGAGGTCTTTTAATTTGATGAGGTCCTAGTAGTGTATTTTTGATGTTACTTCAATTGCCCGGGGAGGTCCTCTTAATAAAATTTTTGTCTGGGCTGGTTTCTTCAAGTGTTTTCCCTACACTTTCTTCTAGTATTTTTATAGTTTCATGTCTTAAATTTAAATCTTTAATCCAGCAAGAGTCAATCTTAGTTAGCGGTGAAAGGTGTGGATCCAGTTTCAGTCTTCTGCAGGTTACCGGCCAGTTTGCCCAGCACCATTTGTTCAATAGGGAATCTTTTCCCCATTCAATGTTTTTAGTTGGCTTGCCAAAGATCATATAACAGTAGTAGCTGGGTTCATCTCTTGGTTCTCTTTTCTGTTCCATACATCTACCTCTCTGTCTTTGTGCCAATACCATACTATTTTGATCACTATGGATTTATAGTATAGTCTGATGTCTGGTAGCGTGATTCCTCCTGCTTTGTTTTTATTTTTGAGTAATGTCTTGGCTGTTTGAGGTCTTTTCTGATTCCATATAAAATGAAGTATTATATTTTCAAGATCTTTAAACTATGAGAATTGAACTTTAATAGGGATTGCATTAAAATTATATATTGCTTTGGATAGTATGGACATTTTAACAATGTTAATTCTTCCCAGTCATGAGCATGGTATGTTTCTCCATTTGTTAACATTTTCAGCTATTTCTTTCTTTAGAGTTTCATAGTTCTCTTTATAAAGGTCTTTCATGTCCTTTGTTAGGTAAAGTCCCAGATATTTCATCTTCTTTGGCACTACTGTAAACGGAAGGGAGTTCTTAATTATTCTTTCAGCTTGACTGTTGTTGGCATATATAAAGGCTACTGATTTATGAGTGTTGATTTTGTAAACTGAGATGCTGCTGTATTCCTTGATCACTTCTAAGAGTTTTGTAGTAGAATCCCTGGTATTTTCCAGGTATACAATCATGTCATCTGCAAAGAGTGAAAGTTTAATCTCTTCTGATCCTACATGGATACCCTTGATTGCCTTTTCTTCCCTAATTGCATGGCTAAAACTTCCATTACAATGTTAAAGAGCAATGGAGATAACGGGAAACCTTGCCTGGTTCCTGATCTGAGTGGAAATGATTTCAATTTAACTCCATTCAGTACAATATTGGCTATGGGTTTGCTGTAGATAGCTTGAGATGTCCTATTAAGTTGTTAATTTCCTCTCATTCCATTTTCTTGAGGAAGGCTTGCAGTTCTATAAATTTCCCTCTTAGGACTGCCTTTGCAGTATCCCAGAGGTTCTGGTAACTTGTATCTTCATTATCGTTTTGTACCAAAAATTTGGTAATTTCCTTCTTGATCTCTCTGACCCACCTATCATTCAGCATAAGGTTATTTAGCTTCTATGTTTTGTATGAGGCTGCAGATTCCCATTGTTACTGAGTTCAACTTTTATTCCATGGTGGTCTGAGAAGATGCAAGAAATAATTTCTATTTTTTTAAATTTGCTGAGGCTAGACTTGTGACCTAAAATGTGGTCAATTTTGGAGTATGTTCCATGGGCCAATGAGAAAAATGTGTATTCAGTTTCGTTAGGATGAAATGTTCTGTAGATGTCCGTTAGATCCAAATGCTGAATGGTTAAGTTTGAATCTAAAATTTCTTTGCTAAGCTTCTTGTTGGAGGACCTATCCAACACTGCCAAAGGAGTATTAAAATCTCCAACTATGATGGAGCTGGGAGAAATCAAGTTGCTCATGTCTATTCTATTAGAGTATCTCTTATAAATTGAGGTGCATTCTGCTTGGGTGCATGAATATTGATGATTGAAATCTCATTGTATTGAGTATTACCCTTAACAAATATAAAGTGTCCATATTTATCCTCACTTACTTTTGTTGGTTTAAAGCCTATTGTATCTGCAAATAAAATTGCAACACCTGCTTTTTTCTGCTTTCCATTTGCCTGGAATATAGATGACCATCCCTTCACCCTGAGTCTATATTTGTAGTTTAGGGTAAGATGGGATTCTTGTATGCAACAGATATCTGGCTTGAGTTTTTGTATCAAGTCAGCCAGCCTGTGCCTCTTTAGAGGACAATTTAAGCCATCCAGATTGATTGAGAATATTGATAAACCTGGTATAATTTTAGGTATCAAGTTTTTCAAAAGTCCAGTGAACATCTTTTCGCCACTGTGGAAATTGGAATTTGATCAAAATTTTCTGTGTGAGTTTACTTATGTGGTGGAGGATTGCACTGGTCATTATGGAGGATAGGTCTGAGAATATCCTGGAGAGCTGGTTTAGTTATAGCAAATTTCTTCAACATGTGAATGTCATTAAAGTATTTAATTTCTCCATCATAAATGAAACTCAATTTAGCTGGATACAGGATCCTGGGTTGAAAGTTATTTTGTTTTAGAAGGTTAACCACCCTCTTCTAGCCTGAAAGGTTTCAGCAGAGAGATCTGCAGTCATTCTATATTCTTCCCCCTGTAGGTTATGGTTTTCTTATGTCTAGCTGCTTTCAGAATTTTCTCTTTCATATTAACTTTAGTGAAGTTAATTATGATGTGCCTAGCAGATGTCTTGTTCAGGTTGAGTCGTGCTGGGGTTCTGAAACTGTCTGCTATCTGAATTTCAGAATCTCTTCAGAATGTCTGGAAAGTTCTCTTTCATAATTTCATGAAGTAGAACCTCTGTGCTTTGTGAAGCCACTTCATCACCTTTAGGGATTCCTATAAGATGAATATTAGTTTTCTTTGGATTATCCCAAAGCTGTCTGAGAGAGTGATCAATTTTTGCTCTCCATTTCTCTTCATTCTTGCATGCTTGGTGATGTTCAGGAGCTTTGTCTTCAATGTCAGAGATCCTTTCTTCTGCCTGTTCCATTCTGTTACCAAGGGATTCTACCGCATTTTTCAGATCTTTGAGGACTGCAACCTCTTGCCTCAGTGTTTCAAAATCTTTGGTCATTTTATCTTCAAAACTGTTGAATTCTTGAGACATCTTTTGAATAATTTCTTGAGACATTTTTAGAATAATTTCTTGGAATTCTAATTCCCTCCTTTCTTCCATTCTGTTAATCTTATTTGCTATCCAAAGTCTGAACTTGATTTCTGACATCTAAGCCATCTGTTTATGGATGGGATCTTCAATTGCATCTTCCCCATCCTTTCTTGGAGGAGTTGATCTACTCTGGTTATTCAAATTGCTAGAGTTTTTCCACTGATTCCTCCCCATGCTGAATTTACACCATGTGGAGACCATACCAGAATTGTTAAGTCAGTGGCCTCCACAGGAGAAGATGCCGGCTTCTTCTGGTTGCGCAGAGAGGCAGAGCATGTCTGTCTGGAAGAGCCTCAAGGATCAGGTGTGATCCTTGAGGTGTGATCCTTGTTGTGTGATCCTTGTTGTTCCCACTGCTGTGGCTGGTGCTCTTCGTCTTGGGGTACCACCGTTCTAGTATGGTTCCCTCTCAACTGTGAATCCTCTCATAGTTCTTGGGTGGTTGGCCAGGGATGCTGGGAGTGTACAGCTCTGGCTGTTCTAGGCCCACCCAGTGTGGGTGCCTGGAGCAGGGAACTCCTCCACCACCACCCACAGGATGTGGGCGGCTCTATCAAGCAGTTCTAGGATTGCCTGTAGCCGGAGAACTCCTCTGCTGCTGCCCACAGGTCACGCGTGGCTTTAGCAAACAGTTCTGGGCCCACCTGGATTGGGGGACACCTCTGCTGGCCCCTGCCATTTGCACACAGCTCTAGCAAGCAGTTCTGGGCCTGCCTAGAGTGGAAAACTCCTCCACTGCTGCCCACAGGACATGCCTGGCTTTAGCAAGCAGTTCTGGGCCCGCCCGGAGTGGGGCTCTAGCAAGCAGTTCTGGGCCCACTTGGAGCAGGGGACTCCTTCGCTGCACCCTGTGGGGCACGCCTGGCTGTAGCAAGCAATTATGAGCCTGCCCAGAGCAGTGGACTCCTCTGCCACCACCTTTTGGATGCACTTGGCTCTAGCAAGCAGATCTGGGCCCGCCTGGTGCAGGAGCCTGGAACAAGAAACTCCTCCTCCACCACCTGCGGGATGTGCACAGCTCTAGCAAACATTTCTGGGCCTGCCCCAAGCAGGGGACTCCTCTGCTGCCCCTGGGGTTGCATATAGCTCTAGCAAGCTGTTCTGAACCTTCCCACAGTGGGCGACTCCTCCGCTACATCCTGTGGGGTGTGCCTGGCTCTAGCAAGCAGTTATGGGCCTACCCAGAGCAGTGGACTCCTCAGCTGCTGCCCATGGTGTGCACACAGCTCTAGCAAGCAGTTCTGGGGCCTCTCACGTGGGTACCTGGAATGGGGGACTCCTCCACCACTGCCCGCGGAATGCAAATGGGTCTAGTAGGTCTGTGGCTGCAGTACTGGGACTGGGCACTTGGTCACACAGGGGTAGGGGATGCTGCTCTTGTGCCCCCCGCTCACTGTCTCTGTAGGCAAGGCGGGAAAGGTGGACTGGAACTTCAAAATGGCAGTGAAAACTTTTGTTTGGTTTTTCTGCCAGGTGAGAGAGTGTTTAGAATCTCAGCAGGGTCCCTTTAGGGGAGTAGACCCCTCTTCCAGTCATTCTCACATGTGGGATGAGGTACTAGGTCCTCTCAGTTCACCACTCACCTGTAGAAAACTTACAGGAGCAGATGAGAGAAAACCACAACTTTCTTGGGGGAGGAGATGGACACTTTTCTTTGGGATGTATTATGTACCTGTAAATTGCTTTCTTGGAATCTCAACTTGCCTCAGCAGAGGTGTCCTGCAGATATCACTCTTCTCTCTTGGCTGGGGTCCCAATCTTCAACTTTATTGGGTATTTTCTGGACATTATCCTTCCCTCTGGACGGCAGCTTCTGTCGGAGGATGGCACCTGTTGGTCATCTTCAATGATTTTTTGAATTTCTGAGGAATCTGTTGTTATTTGGCCTTTATCATTTCTGATTGATGAAATTAGGGATTTTACTCTTTTATTTCTGGCTAGGTTAGCCAAATGTTTATCTATTTTATTAGCCTTTTCAAAAAAACAATTTTTTGATTTGTTGATCTTCTGAATTATTCTTTTCTTTTAAATTTCATTTAATTCTGCTCTAATTTTGGTTATTTCTTTTCTTCTGCTGGGTTTGGGGTTGGAAGGTACTTCCTTCTCCAGTTTCTTGAGATGACCCAGTAAGTTGTTGACTTCCATTCTTACTGTCCTCTTGATGAAGGCTTCCAATGCTATAAATTTCCTTCTTAGGACTGTCTTTGCAGTATCCCAGAGTTTCTGGTAATTCGTGCCTTCATTATCATTTTGTTCCAAAAATTTGATAATTTCCTTCTTAATCTCATCTATGACCCAGCTATCATTCAGCATCAGATTATTTATTTTCCATGTTTTTGTATGAGTATGCAGATTCCTGTTGTTACTGAGTTCAACTTTTATTACATGATAGTCTGAGAAAATACAAGGAATAATTTCTGTTCTTTTAAATTTGCTGAGGTTAGATTTATGACCTAAGATGTGATCAGTTTTGGAGGATGTTCCATGGTCTTATCAGAAGAATGTGTATTCAGTTTTGTTAGGATGAAATGTTCTGTAGATGTCTGTTAAATCCAAATGTAAAATGGTTAAGTTTAAGTGTAAAATGTCTTTGTGTAACTTCTTATTGGGGGATCTATCCAACAATGCCAAAGGGATGTTAAAATCTCTTACTATTATGGTGCTGGAGGAAATCAACTTGCTAATGTCTATCAGAGTCTCTCTTATAAATTGAGGCATATTCTGGTTGAGTGCATAAATGTTAATAATTGAAATCTCATCATGTTGAGTGTTGCCCTTAACAAATATGAAGTGATCATCCTTATCTTTCCTTACTTTTGTTGGTTTAAAGCCTATTGTATTTGCAAATGAAATTGCAACACCTGTTTTTCATTTGCCTATATTATTGATGACCGTCCTTCATGCTGAGTCTATATTTATCTTTTAAGGTTGGATGAGATTCTTGTATGCAACAGATATTGGCCTACGTTTTTGTATCCAGTCAGCTAACCTGTGCCTCTTTAGAGGACAATTTAAGCCATTCACATTAATTGAGAGTATTGACCAGCCTGGTAGTATTTTGGGTATCAAGTTTTTTGAAAGTCCAGTGGACATTTTTAATCCTTTTGCCACTGTGGAAGTTGGAGTTTGACCAGAAGTTTCTGAGTGAGTTTACTTTGGTGGTAGAGCATTGTGCTTGTCATTTTGGAGGATGGGTCTGAGAATATCCTAGAGAGCTGATTTAGTTATGGCAAATTTCTTCAACATGTGAATGTCATTAAAGTATTTAATTTCTCCATCATAAATGAAGCTCAGTTTAGCTCAATACAGGATCCTGGGTTGAAGGTTATCTTGTTTTAGGAGGTTAAAGGTTGATGACCATCCTTTTCTAGCTTGAAAAGTTTCAGCAGAGAGATCTGCAGTCACTCTAATATTCTTTCCCTTGTAGGTTATGGTTTTCTTACTATTGGCTGCCTGCAGAATTTTCTCTTCATATTAACTTTGGCAAAGTTAATTATAATGTCTCTAGGAGATGTTTTATTTGGATTGAGTCATGCTGGGGTTCTGAAACTGTCTGCTAGCTAGATTTCAGAAGCTCTTGCCATGTTTGGGAAGTTCTCCTTGATCATCTCTTGGCATCTGGGCCTTTTGAAGCAACCTCTTCTCCTTCAGTGATTCCTGTAAGATGAATGTTTGCTCTTTTGGAGTGGTCCCACAATTCTCTCAGGGAATGGTCTGTTTTTGCTCTCTACTTCTCTTCCTCTTTGAGCATTTGGGAGTGTTCAAAAGCTTTTTCTTCAATGTCAGAAATCCTTTCTTCTGCCTGCTCCATTCTGTTACTGTGGGATTCTACTGTATTTCCCAGATCTTTGAGGTCCACAAGTTCTTGCCTCAAAGTGTCAAAACCTTTGGTGATTTTGTCTTTGAATTCATTGAACTCTTGAGACAACTTTTTAATTCTTCCTCAAAATTCTAATTCCATCTTTACCTCCATTCTGTTGATCTTATTTGCCATCCAAATTCTGAACTCCATTTCTGACATCTCAGCCATTTGTTTATGAATGGGATCATCTGATGTGTCTGTTTTGTCATTCCGTGGGGGAGTTGATCTACTCTGTATATTCGTGTTGCCAGAGATTTTCTGCTGATTCCATCCCATGGTTATTTTTCACCATTTGGCTATATGGGCAGGTAAGGTGAAATTGGATTGGGAGCTTCTGGAGTTGTGGTTAACCAGCCCTTTGCCAAGGATCTGGGACTGGTGATTATAGCTTTTTCCCCTACAGCTTTGCAAAGGACCTATATAGTATTACAGTCTGAGGCTCTGGGGACCTTCTTGGTGTGGTGGTATTAGGTAGTTCTGTCTTGTATTCAGTTGGTCTTTTTCCAATCCTAGTGGATCAGTGACTCTGGGTTGAAGTCTCAGCTGTGGAGAAGTACAAGCAACTAAGACACTCTGCCCTTCATGGGCAACAACTGGAAGAGGAAAATCAACCCTTCCTATTACCACACAACCAGGGTGCCACCCTTGGGTGATTGGCCCAGGTTAGGAGTTCCAAACCATTGACCCAATCAGTACCAACTCTCAAGTGGGAGAGTTCAAAAGGTCTCCAGCAACTAGATAGCCAAATTCTACTGGCTGTTGAAATGTGGCTCACTCAGGTGCTCTGTGGAGTCAGAAAGGCCTGCCCAGTAGCAGTGTTTGATCAGGGTCTGGTGTCTCTTTCCCTACCTAGTAGCTCTTTCATACCCAGTCACTGATAACCCACAGGCCTGTGGTCCTGCTCCCTCTAATAAGCAGATGTGCCAGGGCTTTGTGCCTGCCAGAGTCAAAGGAAAGTCAATGCCCCTTTGGCCCAGCCACTACCCTTTTCCATCAGCTGACTGGGGGAGCTGAGGCCTGCCTGCCTCGGGTACTCAATGGCAACTGGAGAGTGTTCCACCTGAGCTCAGTGCAAACCTGAGGATAACAAGTCAGCAAATGATTTTCTCCTTCAGCCACTGTGCCTTTGTCCCAGCTGCTCTGCAGCACTGGTATCCCTATAGGGCAAGGTCTGGCTTCCTCTGGCAGTCCTCAGAGTTGGGGAGGTGTCTCTCCAAGATTAGACCCCAGGGGATCACTCTACTGCTGCTGAATCTTCATGGGAGGTGTCCCTGTTCAGCTCCCAGGTGGCTCCCACAGCCAGGGAGGTGGCTGTAGCAGTGACTCCAGGAGCACAGGGTGCTGTGGCTCCAGAAGCAGGGCAGGGCACTCGGCATGTGGCTCTGGCAGGGCAGAGCATGGGTGCTAGGCTTCCCCAGGGTGGAGCACTTGGCTCACAAGCCTCCTCCCACAGCTGATTTGCACTTTCACAGAGCCAAGCCCGAAAGCCTCCCCCCATCCCCTTTGTTTGTGCTACTGCTGGGCTCACTGTTATAGTGCAGCTTTTCTACCATGGCCCTTGCAATGCCTGGACCTGGCAATGAACCACAGACATTCCAGTCTCTGTAGGGGTTAGGCTTCTGGACTGTCAGGTGAGGGCAGAAGGGTGGACTGGAAGTTCAAAATGGCAGGAGAAGTGTTAATTCAACTTTCATGCCTGGCAAGAGAGTGCTCAGGGTCACAGCAGGGTCACTATGGAGAAGTAGTTCCCACTTCCTGCAACTCCATCTCATGGGGTGAGACAAAAGGTCCTCAGTTCACTGTTCACCTATAGAAAACCTACAGTGAGCAAAAAAAAAAGCAACTGTCTTGGGAGTTGCTGGACACTCCCTCCCTTGGGAGGGGATGGACACTTTTCCTTTGGGATGAATTCTGTACCTGAAATTTGCTTTCTTGGAGTCACAGCTTGCCTCAGCAGAAGTGATGTGCAGTTATCACTCTTCTTTCTCAGCTCAGCTCCCAGTCTTCAGCTTTATTGGGTAGTTTCTGGTCATTATCCTTCCTTCTGGATGAGAGCTTCTGTTGAAAACTGGCTCTAGTCGGCCATCTTACCCCTCCCCGTACTCCATTGTCACTTTGGTTTAAAAATGGTAATCCAAATTAAGGAATGACATCTTTTAGTAAAGCTTCCGTAACCTCACATGCCCTACCTGTTCAACATGGAAAGGGCTCAACACATTCAGAAAAGGTGTCTATAATTGCTAATAAATATGTATAATTTCCTCTGGCTCTTGGCACAACCATGAAATCTATTTGCTAATCTGCTTCCAGTTCTATTCCTCCAAAGGGTTTGGACCCCTTTGACTGCTGGAGGTATCCCTAACTTTGAATTATTCTTAGCACAAATAAGACAATTTGTATAACCTTCTGGATAGTCCTTGCATGTGTGGGGCCTGACTATAAACTTTTGTATTCAATGATAGCTTGCATCTCTCTTATAATGAATTTCCTGATGTAAGTGATTAATGTTGTTTCCCATCAAATGCTCAGGGACAAGCACTATCCTTTGTTAATAAATCCAACCTTCTTTAGTTGTTTTTATACTTTTTCCCCATCTAAGTCCCCAGTATCAGCATAGAGTCCCTCATCATTTGCTCTTTCTAGATCCACTTCAAAATACTAGGGCCTAAATAGAGAGGTCCATACTTGAAAAGAGCACTAGGGCTCTTGCACTGGGTTCTTCCATCCTAATTTCTTGCTTTTCAGCTTGATTAACCAGATTATTTCCTTTAGCTATACAATTTTCAGATTTTTTTTTGTGGCCTGGGCAGTGTACTATATCCACCTCTTTTGGCAGCATAATAGAGTCTTAAAAAATCTAATATTTCATCTGCATATGTGATATCTTTTTCCCGGAGGTCAGCAAGCCATTCTCTTTTCAAACGGTCCCATAAGCATGTACTACTGTGAAAGCATACTAAGAGTCGGTATATATGGTTACACTTTTCTTTCTATCAATTTGTAAAGCTCATGTGACAACAATAAGTTCTACCTTTTGGCCAGATGTTCCTAGTGGTAGAACCTAAGCTACCATGGCATGCCCAGCTTTCTGAATTCTTTAGTACATGAAGCTGTTCTCATCACTAACCATATCTGCATCTGAGTTTTCCAAAGACTGATCACTCAAGTAACACCTACAGAATAAACTTCCCCAATTATTTGTATACAGTCATGAATCATTTTTTCTGTAGTGCTTGGAAACAGGGTGGTTTGGTTTAATGTGGATACCACCTTTAAAAGTTTTGTGTTTAGGTTGTACAATAGAGAAGCCAGTATTTATCTGATCTCACAGAAGCAAGCTAATACCCTATTTTTTTTGTTTAGGAAGGGACAGCAGGTAATGAGAAATATGCACTGTAAGGGATCACAGGTAGTGGCCACTGCCCAGAGGCAGACTGGCCATCCAGAAGCCACTATATGCAATTGCTTAGAAAAGCATGCAACAAGCTTCCTGTGATAGCCTGAGGTTTGGTTCAGCAACTCCAGGATTATACTTTGTCTTTCATATACAAAGACATCAAAGGGCTTTCTTATATCTGGGAAGCCAAGAGCTGGCACTGTTAGAAGTTTTTCTGTTATAATTTGGACCATCTTATGAAATTTTTTAGTCCAATCTAGTGATTCACTATCACTTCCCTTGATGGCCTTATGTAAAGATGATGAGTACAAAATTAGGAATACAGTGAGGACAAAATCTAGATATACTTCAAAATCTTCTCAATTGTCTTCTGGTAGTAAGTATTGCCACTCTTACCAGAGCCTCTCTTCTGCCTGGCAATAGGTTCCTTTGGCTTCTAGATAGCTCAAAACCTAGGTATTTTACAGTCATTTGAGAGGTCTGTACCTTTTTCTTTGAAGCTTTAGGTCTTCAGTCTGTCAAGAAACTTAAGGTCAGGATTGTATTTGGATCTGAAGTTTCTTTAGTATAACTGGCAATCAGGATATCATCTATGTATTGAAGTAAAATGCCTTAATTTGGTTGTAATTCATTTCAATATTTTGCCAAAGCTTTCCCAAAGATAGTGGGTGCATTTTTGAAACCTTGGGTGAGTACTGTTCCAATATTGTTATTTTACATTAGTCTCTGGATAATCCCATTCAAAAACAACCCTTGGGATCTGTAGTTGGGAGATATGCAGTAGAAAGTGTCCTTTAAATCTAAGAAGTGAATCAACAAGTCTTCAGACAGGGTGGTAAGCAAAGTTTCTCCAGCAGTGAGAAATCCCCTATAGTTTGATTAATGGTGCTTAAGTCCTACACGAAGTGATTTGTTTAGTCCTTGGCTTTTACACTGGCAAAATGGGAGTATTACTGAGAAACTGGTAGGGCTAACAAGCTGGTAATCAAGAAATGTAGCTATTAGAGGTTTTATGTTCTCCCTTGCATGACTCTTTAGGGAATATTGTTTTAAATTGGGAGCTCTTACATCAGGGTGAAACTTTACCTGTATTGAATCAACAGTCTGGGACCTCTTCAGGAATCTCAACAAATTACTCTAGTTGTAGTAAGATAGCAAGGAGTACACAGGCTTGCTCAGAAGGTACTGTACTTTTCCCAGTGAAAAGGTTACTTATGCATTTTATTTTGCTAACAGATATCATCCCAACAGAAGTATAGGACATTCAGACTATGTTTGAAATAGGTTTATCCAGAGACTAATGTAAAATAACAATATTTGAACAGTATTGTGCATATCAGGAACAGCTGATATCTGTCGACAAAATAAAATGCAGAAGTAACCTTTCATTGGGAAAAGTATGATGCCTCCTGAGCAAGCCTATGCTATCCACACTGTCTTACTGCTTAAGACAGCCTATACTATCCACACTGTCTTACTGCAACTAGAGTACTTTGTTGAAATTCCTAAAGAGGACTAATGAAAGGAAGACGGAAGTATGAGCTGCTGGGAGGCCTGGAACAGCTAGCTAAAGGAAAGGCTTGTAGGAAGTTTTCTCGGATACACCAGTAATGACCATGGTCTTCAGGGAGAGGGGCCTTGTCTGGTATTTAGTAATAAATTAGAAAGTCTATGAGTCTCTTTCCCATAGCAATTGTTCCCCTGGGTTTCTTGTGGAAAATATCAGTGGAGCTAATAGAATGTAGAAGAGTCCCCAGGTCCTGTCATTCCTGGTCCCTATCACCAAACTGTGGTATCTGGTGGGCTGATTTTCTGGGATTTTATTCCTCCATGCACCAGGGATGATTAGGACCTCTGGTTTCCAATTTCTTGTTTGCAGTATGCGTACTGTTATGCCCCCAGCTTTTCTCCAGTAAACTTTCATGTATCCCCGCTGACTGTGGCCAAGAGTTGCAGCAAGCAGCACAGCTTATTGTCTCACGTCATTCTTTTTGCTGTTCCTGGACTTAGCTGTAGTTGTTAAATAGCTTAAAGACAATCTTGATCTATTGAAACATTGGCATCCCTGACCCCCTCCTTTCTGTTTTTTATAGGTTTTTTTCCTTACATCAGGAACACTTTGATGAAAGTCATATTAACCAGTCTCATGTCATCTGGGTAGTCAGGGTCAATGTTTGTATATTGTCTGTAGGCCTCAAAGACTCTTTCAAGAAAGGCAGAGGGATTTTATTTTAGACTCTGTTGTACTTCTTTGTCTTTTTTGGAGACAGGGTCTTACTCTGTCACCTGGGCTAGAGTGTAGTGTGTAGTGTTGTCATCATAGCTTACTATATCCTTAAATTCCTGGGTTAAGCTCAAGCAATCCTCCTGCCTCAGCCTCCTAAGTAGCTGAAATTATAGGCACATGCCACCACACCTAGCTGGTTTTTCCATTTTTTGTAGAAATGGGGTGTCACTATTTTGCTCAGGCTAGTCTAAAACTTCTGGCTTCAAGTTATCCTCCCACCTCAGCCTCTGAAAGTGTTAGGATTACAAGTGTGAGTCACTATACCTGGCCTATTGTACTTCCTGAATTTTATTTAGACTTTTCAGTTTTGGGACCCCCTTCTGCATTCCAGTTATTAAACATTTTTTGTAGTGATTTAATTTTGCCTGGTCTCTCAGTCTGGCTCTATCCCTGTTATGGCCTATGATGCTGGATTCCTGACTTTATTATTAGATTATTAGGTTGTAACTTGTGTGACCTCTGAGCATACTTATTAGCCTTTCACAGTACCATACTATGTTCCTCTGGAGAAAGGAGGGTGTTCATGAGAGCCGTCAGCCCAAGTGGAGTTATTGTAGCAAAGATGGATATAAATACACTTTCCTTCTTTGGGGAATCATCCCAATAGGCAGGCATGTTTTATTTCTAGTTGTACAAATCTGAAGTTGAAAAAGGAAATCCCTGGGGCTGGCCCTGCTCATTGAAACCTGTAGAAAGTTGTTTCAGCAGTAACTGCCCTGCCTGAAGGTATGCGCTCCCTAGGCTGAATTTGGTACCCTGACAGTTACATGGAGGGGAGATAATTCCTTACTGACCAGTACATAAAGTGGGTATGAAGCTGAGCCAACAGTTTTAGGGTTAGGGGTTATAGTTATTATGTCCTCCAAAATAATTTTCAATGGCACTCCCAAAATATGGAGGAGGCCCTGTAGGAGATTGCATATGAGAAAGGATAAGATGATCAACTGATCTGGATTCTGTGAGGACCGTTTCCCCTGCCCCCCTCCCCCCTGTGGATCCCCCCTTTGAAGCATGATCTTGCATCTCCTTTGTAAATTTTTACTCTGATACAAATACATAAAAAATCATATGTATGGGCTTTCATCCTTTTTTTCCTCTTTCTTGCAGATCTAACTGCAAAGATCTAACTGCAAAATAGTTTTATAGTTTAGAGACCCATTTGGGGGCCGTTTTTCCTCTGATTTTAACAAATACTGAGGCCATGCAGTATTCAGGAAAAAAACATTTTCTCCTTTTTATTGGAATCTAACTAAAAATTGCCCAATTTTAGGGAATATTACAGTTAGGTAATCCTATTGACATTCCCCATTTTACACAGAGGCTTCTTTGAGATGACTGGAGAAGATCTGCACTAGAGAGGTGCTTTGAATCTGAGGTGTGGTGCTTATTAGGTTCCCTTCCCAGAGAATCACCAATGGATTGGATATCCCTCTGACATGTCTCAGAGGGTTCCAAACACTGGGTCCCAAACCCAGTGTTGGGTTGCTCCAGATGTTTGGGTGACCAGGCCCCTTACATGTACCTTCCAGATAAACTGTTGAATTTCCCTCTAATCTGGGAATGGAGTACATTATTCTAGTTGGATTTCCTACAAGGCTGTTTCACATGATAGGCAATAAATCCTCGATACCCCTGATGGGCTCGTAGTCACCTAGGAACATTCTAAGAGGGCTGACAGGGGCAATGTCGCCTATCTTTGGAGTCCAAGAATAATTTAAATAATTCTCTCACTAGGCTATTGCTGTGACCATAAGAGTTTGCAACCTCCATCAAGTCAAATTTTGTTACACAGGCTAAAGACACAAATACACAGACAAACAAAAACCAGAACCAAACCATGTTTAGTACCACAGAAGTTGTGGCCCAATTCAGCACTCTAATCTGATGAAATTCCCTTGGGTAGAACTCTAACCCACAATCCTTATGATGAGACCAAGGACAATTTCAGGTATAAATGTAGATTAACAAGGCATTCACCCTCAAAGACATCTCACCTAGAAACAGTTCCTTTCCTTGAAAGAGAAGATCACACTAAGGAGTCCAAATTGCTGTGGTGGAGAAGTGGCAATGCTACAGCCAGACCTCTAGACCAGAATTTCTGACCTTTTTTTTCCTCTCATGGCACACTTGAACCTATAGTTAAACTTCCACAGAACACCTAAATTATGTTTATCAAAAGAAAGAAAGAATAGACTAACTGTTATTTGAACTTTTCAAAAATAATTTAATTAATAATATTTAAAATTTTTCATGGCACACCTAAGATCCTCTCAAGGTACACTGGTTGAAAGTCGCTGTTCTAGACAAATTCGTCTAGGTGGTGACTTTCAGGGTCAGGGAAGGCTCTGCACCCTCCCCCAAGGGGCCACAGTGCCTCAGGCATGCTTTGGTCTCTTCGTGGTAAAGGGCCATTGTCACGAGGCAGTGGGCTCCCTGACACACATAGATGTCAATACCATGGCACCAGCTTTTGAGAAAAGAAAAAGCTTTCTTATAAGATTGACTTGCCAAGAGAGGGAAAGCAATGCTAACATCTGTCTACTCAAGTTGGAGTAGGGGGGTAGGTTTTATAGACAGAGGGAGATAGGAAAATATAATGAGGCATGATCTGATTGTGCTCTGCAGACAGGCAGTACCAAGTCCTTGGCTCTTAAATTCATACTGCAACAAAATAGAGCATCCCTCACTTCTTAATTTGGTCCATCTTCCTTGGTCTGGATATTTTGGTTCCACAGGCGCTTGACTTTTTCTTTTCAGGCTGCTCTGTGGTCACTAACTGGGCATGGTTGCTTCATCTGCACATGCTATTAACATTACATAACTAAAATCCTGGGATGTCCATTGTGGCTACAATACCTTCATATTCTCTTTTTTTATGCTTTTAGTTACCTCGTTATGAATCCTTCACTAAATCCTCTGTATTCAAATAATTAGAGTGGTTTCTGCCTCCTGTTTGAATTCTGATTGTTATAATATGTATAAATCTATTTTCAAGAAAGTTTTTAACTTTCTTACTCTAAGTATTTACATTCAGGCTTATAGAAACAATCATAGGTATGTCTTCCAGCCTACTCTAAAATAACTAGTAACAGAAAATATAGCAATTTCTAGGCAGTACTCTTGAAAGTAATATTTTAAAAGTTATCTTTGGATATTGAAATGCAAGTAAGTTCTACCCCAGAAGTTCTAACCCCAAAGAAACTTACTAGCTCTTTTCTTCCAGTATTTTAAACTGGAACATGTAGGCATCAGCCTAATTTGAGTTTAGAGGGATGTTCATGCATGTTAGAGTATGTTTAGTCCAGAGCATTTTCTTTGGCCCAAACTTTACAAACTCCACTCTTCACTGTATTCTTGTCATCACAAAGCATTTCTCTACTATTCAATAGGCAAAAAAGTCCAAATTCACCATGATCAAAGGTGAGAAATGGGGGAGTGAAATGCTAGGGTGAGGAAATACTTCAACTTTTATGAAATACTCGCTCTGTTGCAGGTGCTGTCTCATGTATCCCTTCCAGAAACCCAATATTGTAGAGACTGATATTTACATTTCACAGATGAAGACAATGAGGCTTCGAGGCATTAAATAGTTGATATGTTCTGGGACATGCAATAAGCATCAGATCCAGGATTCAAATCCAGCTTTGCTAGCTTCAAATTTCCATATCTTTCCTTTAGAAAACACTACTTGGGACTGGGTGAGGTGATTCATGCCTATAATCCTAGCACTCTGGGAGGCTGAGGCAGATAGACTGCTTGAGCTCAAGAGTTCAAGATCAGCCTGAGCAACAGAAAGACCCCATCTCTATTAAAAACAGAGAAACTAGCTGGGCACAGTGGCATACAACTGTAGTCCCAGCTACTAAGGAGGCTGAGGCAAGAGGTACATCTGAGCCCAAGAGTTTGAGGTTTCTATGAGCTATGATGCCACAGCACTCTGCCCAGGGTGACAGAGCGAGATTCTGTCTCAAGGAAAAGAAAACACTACTTTGCATCCACAGGACTCACGTATATAAAGCAAGGACATATGACTGCTTGCACCTCAGTTCTAGTAATGAAGTGCAGTGATATACTACAAACAGTTATGTATTTGCAGATTATACAAGTGGAAGTTCAATAATTTTATATTTGCTCATATGAGGTCCTTTCCCCCTTGCCCTCTTTTTGTCTTATAGCCCGTGATCAGTAAACCAGCTTTCAGAGCACAAAATCTCTCAGAAAAACTTAAGAACAAATAAGATCCCTCTATAGCATGAGCAATCATCTTTTCATATAGTTTTCTCATATTTCTACAATACTGTTCAGCATACAAAGAAGTCTTCCATAAGAACAGCTCTTTGGGGGGGAGGAATTAAGAAATATAGATTTGGACACCAATATTGATATAGACAAACATTTCTCTGGAAAATCTTAGAGAGCAAGAGAAAAGCGAAAGGTTGATAAAAACATGTCAGTGCTAAAAATCTGATAAAAATGAAGAAGAGATGGAAAGAACAAAGCCTAATGAGTAAGTCTTTTGTCAGTTCCCCAAACCACTGCCATTCAAGGAAAACTGGTCTTGCATAATAAGAGAAGAGACACTATTTCTTAATCTGTAGCTTATTCCACTGCTTGAATTTGTTTGTTTCAGGGATTCTCTTTAAATATGATCTTATGACTAATTTTTACACTGATATATGAAGACACAGTAGATCCAATACCATGATGCAAGAAATAATTTCTTTTCATGGTTCCCAGAAAAGATTATTTCTTGCCAATTTGATTTCTTTTAAGTACAATTTCTGTCTCAGGGGACCAGCTTGAGATAAGACTTGAAGTAAGCACAGTTTATCCTTAACATTTCTTCCTACTGTTGTTATGCCTCTTCTTCCATCTTAAATGTTTACATCAAAAAAATTCAGAAAAATTGCAAATTAACAGTCTACTGAATCATCTCAAGGGATTAGAAAAGGAAGAGTAAAACAATCCTAAACCCAGAAGAAGAAAGAAATAACTAAGGTCAAAACTAAATGAAATCAATAACAAAGGAATTATACAGAAGATTAATTAAACAAAAAATTGAGGCAGAGCAAGATGGCGGAGGGGATGCATCCCTGGGTCAATTCCCCTGGTGGTTTCAGGTGAGAGTAGGGGGGCTGGATCTTTTCCCACGTGAAGTGCTGGCATGGACAAGCAGCACAGGGCATGTGGCAAGGAGGTGAATTGTTGGATTGAATATGTAGCCCAGAACTATGGTGTCTGCCAGAAAAAACTCAGGGCAGCAGCTGAAATGGCGCCAGCTGCAACCTGCAGCAGCTACAACCGCAGTGCCAGGTCTGCAGCTGGTGCCCTGAGAGGCAGAAACCAATCCCTCTCCCACAAAAGACTTCTGTGCCCAATTTGTGGGGAGTTTGGGTGTTTCGCGGAGAGTGTAGTGAGGCGTGGATTCCCAAGTGGAATTTGGCCGCCAGAAAGGGGAGCCATTTGGACCCGCTTTGGGGCATCAGGGATTCAGGCAATCAGACAGAAACTTGAGGGGAAGGGACTCCGCTTAGGAACCGATCTATCCTGTAATTTTGGAAGTCTGTGTGGAGCTACACTTATGCAGTGACCCACAGGCGGAATCAGTTCCCTTCCTACAAACACTGAAAAGTCTTTTGTGTGCACAGAGGTGGCGGGGAACTAGAGGTAACCAGTCCCTCTCCCCGCAGAAACAAACTGAACCCAGAGGGCAAAAAGCACCCAGCCCTTTTCCCACAGACCACAATTTCCTGTTTGAGGGGAAACTAGGAGTTGAGTGGAAAATCTGGTGAAGAGTGGACTCGTGTGTCGGGTTTGGAGGACAGATAGGAGTAGGTGGCCAGCCAGGAACCAGATATAATGTAAAACTCCAAAAATGGCATCTCCATAACACCTTTCCCAGAAGCGCAGAGAGCTCAATCTGACCTGCAGTCAGCCATCCAGCATCTGAAGCTAATCCAAGATGCCCAACACTTTGCAGGAACTGTTGTAGGGAGAATCTGTGCAACCTGCCAACCTTTCTTTTCTATTTTATTTTATTTTATTTTTTGGTTTTAGCCTAGAAACCACTCACAGAGCCACCTGCTGTCTAGAAAGTATATTGCAGCATAATTATATTTCCATTAAACTGGAACCCCACCCATTTATAAAGGGGTTTGTTTGTATATATTCAAAAGAACAGTATCTTTCTTAGTGGTGCCCTCCTTTTCTTTTTTTATTTTCTTTTTTCTTTGTGTGTTTGTTTGTTTTGCTCTTTGTTTTCTCTATCATTTCACAACCACCATTTTTGTGGTTATCTTTTATTACTACTATCTTTTTTTTTTGTCTGTTTGTTGGTTGGTTTGTCTTTTGCTTTGTTTTCTTTTTTGTCTGTTTGTTTACTTGTTTCTGAGTGTCTGGGCATTGGTATGCTTGTGTGTCTCGTAGCATTTTAGTCTGTTTATTTGTCCACTTGGTTTCAATGTGTTTTGTACTTTGCTAAATCCTCAGGTTGGCTATATTCCCTAACTCCAATTTTCACATTCATTAAGAATATGGAGGAACAGGGGACGAGAGCTGACTGGAGCTAGCTTTCAACATAAACTCCAGTTCAGGGGGAGAGACAACCACCAGAAGAACACAATGAAGCTGAAGGTGGGGAGCCAAGCTGAGATAAGAGATAGATAAATGCACGTCTTCCCCACCGAGGCAAACCACGACTTCAAGAAGCCAAATTCCAGGTTTAGATTGAGCCCAAGTGGAATATTCTCCAGCTCCCATTGAGTGCCTGAGGCAGATAGGCTTCAATGATCTCTGCTGGCTGGTGACAAAGAGTGGTCACCGAGAGGAGAAGGCATTGACATTACTTGGACTCTGGCAGGCACAAAACCCTGATTAACTCGTTGACTTTACCTGGACTCTGGTAGGCACAAAACCCCGACTCACTCACCTATTGGACAGGACTGGGTTACAGAGTCTGGGTTAACAGAGACTGGTAGTGGGGTTACCAGAGACTGAGGTTACCAGAGTCTGGCAGTGAAGGGCGAGTAAGGAGGGGAAAGAGACATCAGCCTCCTTACTCCAAATCATCTACTGAATGGGCCTTTCTGACTCCTCGGAGCATCAGAGAGAGCCACACTTGTACCACCAGTAGACTCCTATTATGTGGTTGCTGGGGACCTTGTGATTTTTCCAACCAGATAGTGGGTACTGATCAGATCAATAGGTTTAGATCTCTTGACTTGGGCAAATTAACTGGTGGTCAAGGGAAAATCTCTGATGCTCTCTGGATTGTCTCAGGCCTAAATTGTCTTCAGGTGGAACATTCTCCAGCTGTCACTGAGTGCCTGAGACAGTCAAGCCTCAGCTCCCTTTGCTGGCGGGGGTCAAAGAGCAGTAACTGAGTGGAGCTGGCATTGGCTCTACTTTGATTCTGGCAGACACAAAACCTTGCCATGTTCACTTATTGGGCAACTGGGTCACAGCCCTGTGGGGTCTCCAGTGACTGGGTGTGATGAAGGTACAAGGTGGGGTAGGAGGCATCAACCTCCCTAGAATAATTTATTTGCTGGGTAGGTCCTTCTGACCCCACAGAACACCGGAGTGAGTCATGCCTGAGCTGCCAGAAGACCCCTACTGTACAGTTGCCAGAGACCTCTTGAACTCTCCCACTTGAGACTAGTGTTGACTGGGACACTTGACTTAGATCTCTTGAACCGAGCCAATCACCTGAGAACTATCTAAAGTGATACCCTGGAGGTGTGGCTGAGTGAAGATGTGGTTTTCCTTTCCCAACTGTCCCCAGCAAGGAGAGGGGTGACTTAATCACTGATATTTCTCCACAGCCGAGATCTGAACCCAGAGTAATTGATTTTCTAAAGTAGAACAGAGACCAGCCAAAAACAAGATAGAGACATTCAGGCCCCCAGACTCTCAGACCATAGCATTATATGCATCCTTGGCAAAGCTCTAGGAGAAAGGTACAGACACAAGTCCCAGCCATTGCCCAAAAAGGCTAGTAAAATACCACTCCTGGAGCCCCCAACCCAACTTCCTCTTACCTGCTCACGTAGCCAAACGGAGTAAATCCAACATGGGGCGGAGTCAGTGGAAAAACTCTGGTAGTATGAATAACCAGAGAAGATCAACCCCGCCCCCTGCCAAAGAAAGGATGTGGCAGAGGCATCTGAAGATCCAACCCATAAATAGATGGCTGAGATAACAGAAATCAAATTCAGAATGTGGATAGTAAATAAGATTAATAGAATGGAAGAAAGGAAAGAGCTAGAACTGCAATAAGTTATTCAAAAAATGTCTCAAGAAATTATTCAAAAGATGTCTCAAGAAATTATTCAAAATGATGACTCAAGAATTCAACAATTTCAAAGATAAAATGATCAAAGATTTTGAAACTTTGAGGCAAGAGTTCGTAGCCCTCAAAGATTTGAAAAATACAGTTGAATCTCTTCATAACAGAGTGGAAAAGGCTGAAGAAAGGATCTCTGACATTGAAGACGAAGCTTTTGAACAAGCCAAAAAGTGCAAAGATGAAAAGAAATGGAAAGTAAAAACGGATCTTTCTCTCAGAGAGCTCTGGGATAATTCGAAGAAAACTAATATTCGCCATATAGGAATCCCTGAAAGCGACGAAGCTGCCTCATAAAACACAGAGGCTCTTCTTCACAAAATTTTGAAAGAGAATTTTTCAGACATGCCAAGAGATTCTGAAATTCAGATAGCAGATAGTTTCAGAACCCCAGCACGACTCAACCTGAACAAGACATCCCCCAGGCACATCATAATTAACTTCACTAAAGTTAATAAGAAAGAGAAAATTCTGAAAGCAGTTAGATGCAAGAAAATCATAACCTACAAAGGAAAGAGTATTAGAATGACTGCAGATCTTCCTGCTGAAATCTTTCAGGCTAGAAGAGGATGGTCAGCAACTTTTAATATCCTAAAGCAAAACAAATTCCAACCCAGGATCCTATATCCAGCTAAACTGAGTTTCATCTATTATGGAGAAATTAAATACTTTAATGACATCCACATGTTGAAGAAATTTGCCATAACTAAACCAGCTCTGCAGGAAATTCTCAAACCTATCCTCCATAATGACTATTGCAATCCCCCACTACAAAAGTAAACTCACCCAGAAACTTTTGATCAAATTCCAACTTCCACAGTGGCAAAAGGATTAAAAATGTCTACTGGACGTTTGAGCAACTTGAGGACCAATATTTCACCAGGTCTATCAATAATTTCAATCAATGTGAATGGCCTAAACTGCCCTTTAAAGAGGCACAGATTGGCTGATTGAATACAGAAACTCAGACCAGATATCTGTTGTATCCAAGAATCACATATCACTTTAAAAGATAAATACAGACTCAGGGTGAAGGGATGGTCAGCTATATTCCAAGCAAATGGAAACCAGAAAAAAGCAGGTGTTGCAATTTTATTTGCAGATACATTAAGGTTTAAACCAACAAAAATAAGCAAAGATAAGGATGGCCATTTTATATTTGTCAAGGGTAATACCCAAGATGATGAGATTTCAATTATCAATATCTATGCACCCAAACAGAATGCACTTCAATTTAAATTTATAAGAGATACTCTAACAGGCATGAGCAACTTGATCTCTCCCAGCTCTATCACAGTTGGAGATTTTAGCACTCCTTTGGCATTGTCAGATCGATCCTCCAATAAGAAACTTAGCAAGAAAATTTTAGATTTAAATTTAACTATTCACCTTTTGGACCTAACAGACTTCTACAGAACATTTCATCCAAACAAACCTGAATACACATTCTACTCTTCAGTCCATGGAACATACTCCAAAATCAATCACATTTTAGGCTGTAAGTCTAACCTAAGTAAATTTTTTTTTTCATGTCATTTTCTCAGTGATTGATTTAAAACGTTCACATTCTACTCTTAGAAAGATTCACCTGTACCCCTATAAGACAAACCTCAGAAGTGATCCCTCCAAACCCCCTCCCTCCTCCCATTCCCCCCTCCCTTCTCCCTCCCCCCTCCGCATGTTCTTAGGCTA